>WHVA01000708.1:0-46348 GCA_015179125.1 Gautieria morchelliformis
CGTAGTATAATACGGGCTCGCTGACATTGGGAGTCCTTAGACTTTTCTCTTTGGATTTCCCTTGTCAGGTGAGAACCCCCTCTCTTGTATGCTCTGTTCATTTATACATACTTTGGATTTCCCCTTGTCAGTTGTGTGGTAGTGTGATCTCCACGACTAGCCAGGGTTGCCCTTACAGCAGAAAAGTCCCTCCCCTAGAGGACCGGCGGTCGTACTGCACGTTGCATTCGCCATAGGTGCGTTCGGAATCGGAGACAGCGACTCGGAGATCGCAACCTCTTCCGCACATACAGCGTACGACAGCCCCTCTTCTTACGTCGAGCTCCCAACCCCGGAAATCCCGTCCCATATTTCTCCTTCCAACATGGATCCGGACGATCGTCTTCGGAATATGGAGGAGGAATTGACGCGGAACCGGATGAAGACCGACGCGATTGAAACAGCCTTACAAGCGATTTTGGCTAAGTTAGATATTCCACAAGGTGGTGGAAATGAAATGCTGGATGATCCGGATTTCGGAAAAGCGGAACTAGCGGAAAAGAGGAAGTCCGCGAAGTTAGCAAAGGTCAAACCCGCAACTCTGGCGGACTTTGACGGAGATCGGGAGAAGGGACGCGCATTCTTCAACACATGCAGCATCTACTTCGCAATTGTCGGAGACCTCTTTCCGAACGACCAGGCTCGGATTCACTGGACATTGTCCTTTTTCAAATCGGACCGCGCAGCCCGTTTTGCAAACAAGGTGATCCGACATGAAGCAAAGGGCAAGGGGAACTACTTCCGGGACTGGGACGCGTTCGAGAAAACATTTTCCGACCAGTTCTGCCCGAAAAACGAGCAGCTCACAGCCCTTACAAAGCTCGAGGGGACGAGCTGGTACCAGGCCAAAGATCTGGTCGATGACTACATCGATCGCTTCCAGGAGCTCATCGACCTTGCGGAATATGACGACGACAAGACGATCGTCATCAAATTCCGACGGGGACTTGATCCGACGCTCCAGAACCAAGTTGCGCTGCTTGGGGATGGAGCTCCGGATTTTGATGACCCGGAAGGGTGGTACCAAGCCGCGCAGAAGGTTTCTCGGAACAGGGACGCAAATGAGGCCTTCGTGGAGACGAGTCGGAACACGACACGCAGTTCCGCTCGTCCTACTCAACCTGTGCCAAAACCCGGAAGCGCATTCATTCCCACACGGAAATTATTTCCGATGCTTGCTCCGCCTGCTCCTATTAGGAACCATAGCCCTCCTCCCTCGAAGAGTGGCCCTGCCCCGATGGATGTTGACCGCATGCGCGGAAAAGGCCACGGAACTATCACCTGCTTCCGCTGCCGACAACCAGGCCACTATGCTCGCGAGTGCCCCCAAGCCTTTGATATCCGGCTTATGACCACAGAGGAGAAACTCGAGATCCTTCCAGAGTTCCTCGCACTTGCAGACATAAACGGAGTGCCCACTGCGGAAGAACCTTCCGAAAATGCGGAACATGGTCTACCGGAAGCGGAAGATGCGTCGGATTTTGTGACACGCAGCGGGTGAGATGTGTGCCCCTGCTGCCTGTACATAACCGGTTTGCCTGTCTTGAAGTAGAGAATGAAAAGCCCCCACTCCCCTCACTTCGTACAGACCCACCGGATAAAGTCACACAAAAACCAAATCTGACACCCCGTCCATCCCGCATCCGCCCTTGGGAGAGACGCCTTCCGAATGTATCTTGGGGTGATTGTGTCAGAAGGGAAGGTGGAAATGGACCCAGTCAAAGTTTCCGGTGTATCGGATTGGCCCGTGCCGCGAAACAAGAAGGAGGTCCAGTCCTTCATTGGGTTTGTCAATTTCTACTGGCGGTTCATCAAGGACTTCTCCTGCCACGCCCGTGCCCTCTTCGACCTCACCAAGAAGGAGGTTGGATGGCGGTGGGGAGAGCCGGAACAGACTTCCTTTGACAAACTCAAGGAGCTGATCACTTCCGCTCCGGTCCTGATCTTTCCCGACGACTCTCGCCCTTATCGAGTCGAGGCGGATTCTTCCGACGCAGCTACCGGAGCGGTCTTGTCACAGCAGTCATCGGAAGATGGTGGGGGGTGGCATCCGATTGCCTTCTTCTCTAAGAGCCTTAGTCCGGTCGAGCGGAACTATGAGATCCATGACAAGGAGATGCTGGCAATCATCCGAGCGCTGGAGGAGTGGCGACACTTCCTCGAGGGTGCTCTATGCCCTTTTGAGATCTGGACAGACCACAAGAACCTTGAGTATTTCCGCACGTCTAAGAAGCTGAACCGACGACAAGCACGGTGGTCCCTACACCTGTCCCGGTTTGACTTCATGCTCCACCACCGCCCCGGCCGCACCATGGGCAAGCCTGATGCCCTATCCCGCCGCGCGGATCACGGAAGCGGAAGTGGAGACAACGCGGATATGACACTGCTCCGCCCAAGTCTCTTTGCAATCCGTGCCCTAGAAGGAGTAACTGCAGTTGGGGCGGAAGCGGAAGTGCTCCGGGATATCCGGAGGCAGTACCGGAATGGAGAGAAGGAGGAGTCGGTGGTGAAGGCAGTGGAGGAACTCCGGAAAGGGCACTCACGGTCTGTACGGGCAGCGGAATGGTCGGAACGTGATGCACTGCTCCACTTCAGAGGCAAGGTCTATGTTCCGGGTGGGGCGGACTCCGCCGTCGCATCGTGTCCCAGCACCATGACACACGGGTCGCTGGGCATGCTGGCAGGTGGAAGACGCTGGAGTTAGTGACTCGGAATTACTGGTGGCCTCAGATGTCCCGCTACATCGGACAGTACGTGAAGACGTGTGACCTTTGTCTCCGAACCAAAGCGCAACGACGTCCGCCCGTCGGAGAACTTGTTCCGCTCCCGATTCCCGAATCCCGCTGGGACACCATCAGTGTCGACTTCATCGTTGAACTCCCAGAGTCTCATGGCTACGACGCGATCATGAACGTCGTGGATTCGGTGAGCAAGGTGTCCCACTTCATTCCGACGCACACGACGATCACAGCCCTCGGAGCGGCCCGCCTGTTCCTTGCACATGTCTGGAAGTTGCATGGGCTCCCGAAGCAAGTTGTTTCCGACCGAGGTCCGCAGTTTGTCGCGGAACTGACTCGGGAGCTCTACCGCCTGCTCGGCATAAAGCTGGCTACCACCACAGCGTACCATCCGCAGGGTGACGGACAGACGGAACGGGTCAATCAGGAGTTAGAGCAATATCTCCGCCTCTTTGTCAATGAGAGGCAGGATGACTGGGATGAGTTACTTCCGCTGGCGGAATTCCAATACAACAACCATGTCCATTCCGCCACACAACAGACTCCCTTCATGCTTGACTCCGGACGACACCCGGGGATGGGCTTCGAACCACGCCAGGCTGAGTCCCGACTCGAGACGGTCAATGAGTTCCGAGACCGCATGGACTCCACCCTTTCGGAAGCCAAGTCGGCCCTTGCGAAGGCCAAGGATGACATGGCCAGGTACTACAACCGACGCCGGGTTCCTGCCCCGGAGTACCAAGTTGGAGACAAGGTGTACCTAGATGCAAGTGACATCCGCACCACACGCCCTTCGCAGAAGCTTGCCCACCGCTACCTTGGGCCCTTCACGGTGACGCGGAGGGTTGGACGGAATGCATACCGCCTCCGACTTCCGATGTCCATGTCCCGCCTCCACCCCGTCTTCAACGTGGTGAAGTTACTCCCTATGCTTGAGGACCCAATTCCACATCGGAAGGCTCATCCGCCACCTCCGCCAGAAATTGTAGATGGGGAAGAGCACTACGTGGTGGAACGGATCCTGGACAGCCGGTTTGTGCGAGGACGACTCCAATTCCTCGTGAAATGGGAAGGGTGTGGGTACGAGGAGAATTCTTGGGTCCCGGAGCAAGATGTTTCCGCTCCTGACAAACTCCGGGAGTTCTATAGGACACATCCAGGTGCCCCTCGCCGAATCCGCTCGCTGGCATTTCAATCCCTTGTGTCCCGTGCTTCGAGGACGCAGCACGCTAGAGGGGGGGTGATGTCAGGGGACACCCTGTTTTCCATTTCCAGTTCCGACACCACACCCAGTTCCGACTCCATTTCCGACTCCGCTTCCGGTTCCGATTCCATCTCCGCATCCGCTTTCGGGAACGATTCCGCTTCTGGGAGAACTTCCACCAGTTCCGTTCGCCTTGCCAGTTCCACTCCAATTTCCGACTTCCGCCCCGGAACAGTGTCGGAAATCAAGCGACTCGCATAATAGGTGGCATCAAGGGTCGATCAAGGGTCAGGGGGATGCAGGGTTGATGGCGGGTGCCAAGTGTTGTCCCTGGCTGCGCAGCGTAGTATAATACGGGCTCGCTGACATTGGGAGTCCTTAGACTTTTCTCTTTGGATTTCCCCTTGTCAGGTGAGAACCCCCTCTCTTGTATGCTCTGTTCATTTATACATACTTTGGATTTCCCCTTGTCAGTTGTGTGGTAGTGTGATCTCCACGACTAGCCAGGGTTGCCCTTACAGCAGTTCCCTGTCTGGGTCCAAACGCACGTCTGCATTCACGAAGACATGGTCCGGGTGATTGTCATCACTCGTGTCACTCTCATAGTAGCACGACAGGCAGTCCGCTACCTTGTTCTCTACGCCGTCAATGTGTATGGTGTTGAAGTTGAAATGGGACAGGAACTCCCACCATCTGACCTGGCCGTCGGATAGGCTCTTCTGGGTCTCGAAGTATTCGAGCCCTTTGTGGTCTGTGACGAGGGTGAACCTTCATCCCAGCAGTTTGTCCTCCCATTTCATGAGAGCCTCGAGCACCGTGATTGTCTCGTGCTTGTGAGTCCGGTAGTGGTGCTGAGCAACACTAACTTCTTTGACAAGAAGCCGGCTGGCCGACAAGTTTTCCAGTCGGGGCCTTGGCCGTAGACTGCACCGACGCCGGCTTTTTGACCCGTCAGTGATCACCCAGATCGACTCTGGGCACCATGTGTCTATTGGAGGCAGGATTGGGGCCTTACAGGCCAACGCCTTAATGCTCTGCCAGCATTTGTCCAGTAGTGGGTTCCATTCGAATGGACGATTGTTATGCGTGCAGCCCAATAGTGGGGTTGTGTATGCACTAACATCTGGCATGTAATGTGCCAGGTATTGTACTAGCCTGAGGAAACACTGGACATTGTTGAACATCCGCAGTCTTTGCCACTCGCAAATGTGCTGCATCTTGTCCTCGTCGGCGTGTACACCTTGGCCATCAATGATGTGGCCGAGGCACTCCATTCAGATGGAATAGAGATCAACCTTTTTCTTGCTCAGAAAAAGGTGGTTCTTCCTCAGTCTGTTGAAGACAATATAGAGGTGCTCTTCATGCTCTTGTATTGAGAGCGAGAAAATGAAGATGTCGTCCATGTATACATGGACGAAGTGACCTATGCAGTTGCAGAAAATGGCTGTCATCCACCGTTGCAGTCTCCCATCTGTATCACCTGGCTCCTAAACGTGCCAAGGATCGTGGCAAAGGCAGTCTTTGCTACGTGATCTGGATGGATCCGGATCTGCTCATATGCTTCCGACATATCGAGTTTTGTGGGATACCGACAGTGAGCCATGTTGCTGCAGATGATATCCTGATCCGAGAAGGGTGTGACGTCCTTCACCGTGTTCTCGTTCTGCTGTCGCAGATCAAAGACGGTCCGTAGTGTACCGTTCATCTTCGGCACACACAGCATGGGTACGGCCTGCTGTGCGACTTCCGGAATCCACCACTTTGCAGTGGTGTATCGTTCTATCTTTGCCGACAGTTCCTCTTGGAAATTTTCGGGGCACTTCGGTAGTTGATACTGCATGTGTTTGTTGGGATCGATGAGATTGATCTCGTGGTTGATCTCCCTCAGCTGCGGGAGTTCTAATGGAATCCCACTGACTATGTCAGTGATCCTTTCCATCCATTCCTCATGGAGGCGAGGAAGGTTGTCATCCGTGAGGATGATGGTGGTGGTTGGCTTAGAAGCCATTAGGCGCTGTGTGCGTCTGTTAGGTCCTGCGGCGTGTGGAATCGCATTTCTTTTTCCCATCACTTTCACCATTAGGTGAGAGCACCTCTCCATACAATTGTAGGGTGAGCTGGAGGACAAGTCGTTCTGCGACTCGTCCTCCTGGCTTCAATGAGCCAGGTTTGGCTTCGGCGCCGGGGTGACCCTGCTCACCCTTTGCCCCTTGCCCTCGTTCGTCGATTCATCGTCGTCGAACGAGACCTTGCCCGTGGGGATTATTTCATTCCCCTTGAGGGTCGTCCCTGGGCTCGAGAAGTCCAGGGTGATGCCAAATCTCCTTAGGAATGGTGTCCCTAAGATCACGTCGTAATATTCGACGTTTGCTACGTCGAAATATTCGTCGTATGTTTCACGACCAAATTTAATGGTCGTGTTCGTTCCATAGTTGATCGTGGAACGGCTGCCTATGCAGGCTAGCTGCAGCGCGATTGGCTGCTCCAGGGCGAATGTCTTCATCCCTGTAGCTTGCGTGAATTCAGGGGATAGTAGTACCCCTTCGCTGCCGCTATCCAGCAGGCAGTGGGCTTTTGCGCCATTTATTTCCCAGTACCCTGAGAGGGTATGGTTTTCACTGCGTGGGTGCGTTGGCCGCGTCCTATGCTTGCTTTGGTGGTGATACACCGGCTCGGCTGCCTTGTTTGGCATGACTGACGTGCATGCCGCCATGACTTTCATGGCGGCGTCGTCTTCCGGCGTGAATCTTATTGCGCTGGACCTGTAGGTGGTGTCTTCCGCCTCTTCGTCCCATTCGTAATATTGGGACGGTTCGGGATCCCACTCTTCAGCGGGCGCATCTCCGTTGTCCAGAGATTCGTTGGGTTGGGAATCACCCTCCCCCTCTTCATCAATTTGATGGAGAGAATTTTGACCGAGATCCGTCTCCGGATCCTCGGTCTCCTTGTCGTGTCTCGCGGCCGCTGTCCTGATACCGGACTTAAGCCGGGGGCACTCTGTTTTCTTGTGGCCAGGTTGGCCGCATTCAAAGCACGTAGCGCTGCTTTGGTTGCTGCTGGGCCAATTGTTAGGCCACCCCAACACTTTCGTTGGTGGGGCAGGTCGCGGGGACGATCCTGACGCTTGAGGCTGTTTAGCCTCAGGAGGGTGTCCAGCTTGTGCTGGGCATGGGGGCAGCAGTTGCTGTGATGCTCCACTTCTTGAGAACAGGCTAGGCCTGGTCAGGCCCGTCTGCGTCAACGGTTTGCTACCTGCAAGCTGGGCAGCGCTTGCTGTTGCCGTGCGCTCTCCGTGCAGCGCATCCCCATATTGTATTGGGATGCTTCCTCTATCATTCGGGCCATCTCGAAGAGTTGCTATATTGAGCTGCTCTTGGCATTGTAGCCCTTTTTGAGGACCTTGTTGCACAGCACTGACACGAACTGTCTCTGGAACGTGTAGTCGTCTGGCGGCTGTATCATACGTGCTGTGTATTTTGTGAGTTCGTTCAGCATCTCCTGAACGGTCTTCATACCCTGCATGGCCACGTCGAATTTATTCGATGTGTGGTGGTACGTCAGTGTGTGCAGGAACCTCTTTTGATGGCCCTGCATCACTGTTTCCAGAGTCCAACTGCGGACCTGGCAATTGAAGCATTCTACGTTTCAAAGGAACCATTCCTGAGCTTCGCCAGTCAAGCGAGTGCCCACGTAGCCAACCTGCATGTCGATGCTGGTTGGCCCTAGGAGGCAATTCATTTTCAGCCATCGTAGGACGGCTGCCACGAAGATTTCAAACTCTTCGAGGTCAGATCCCCCGGCATATAGCTCGGGATGAGCCAATTTTACGCCGGCTTTCGCTAGCACAGACTTCTCTGGGTCTGTGTCCGTGGCGTCTGCCAACGCCACGCGGATCATCCATGTGATCCCATCGTACGGCTCCAGCGGGACGATGTCAGCCTGATCCGGTATGCCCTGGCCCTCTGTTGGGGCCATGACTCATGTGGCTGTGACGCTGCGTGGGGCAGGCTGTTGTATGCCCTGACGGGCCCCAGCCCCAGGTTTGGCTCGGGATCAGGAGCATTTTGTGCTCTTGAGTCTGGGGTGTCTTGTGCCTGGTGTCCCCCGTCAGCCCCATGTTGCGGATCCGCAGCCTGCTGTTGTAGGCTGCACGCACTTGTTGTGCGTCTTGCATGGCTCGCGTGAGCTGTTCATTGGGCTGCTGGGTGACGTGGCTTTGAGCCACTGCTTCCTCAGCATTTTTGCCAGCAGCTCGAGGGCCCGCATATGGTGGCGTGCGGCTGCGGTCTCTTTACGCTGCCAGTGCTCGACTTCGAGCTCTAAGCTCTCAGTCGTGGTCTCAGAGTCAGGCTCTGACGCAACTTGTTCCCTGATGATCTGTTGGATCGTCTTGTGGCTGTCTGTTGGGGCAGCCGGTTTCTCCTGGGGTTCATTTCTGAACCTCATGTCCTGTTCGACTGGGATGGCTGGTGGCGTCATTCGCTGCCTGTCCAGTTCCTTTCGTTGTGGGTCTTCCGCGTCGTGACTGTGTTCATTAGCTGCGGACTGTTGTGAACTTGGACGTGGTGCATTGCATTCCCCACGTGGGCGGAGGGCCGTCTGGACGTTCTCCAGTGTGGTTGCGTCTTGCAGCCTGATCTCCTCTGCCTGGTGGAGTTCCTTGCCGATATCTATGATGGCGGCAGCAATGTTGTCAAGCTGCAAGGCTAGCTGATCGTGCTTGTGGCGCGTGAGGGCGCTCCAGTGCAGTGCATCCTGCACCTGCTTGTTCAGTGCCTCTGCCGTCTCGTTGTCGATGGCGTGAGTTCTCAAGCTCTTGCGACTTGAGCTCGAGTATTCTGAGCCCTGACCATCATCTGGGGCTAGCCTTTTTTGCCATCGTCCTCCTTCGGGGATGATCATCGTCGCTCTGCTTCGGGAGCGGCAGTTCGAGTCGTGGCTTTGTGCCCGTCTCGATGTTGATGCTCTGCCATCTGATGACGGCGAGACTTATCTGCCCTTTCCTTTGTCTCTGGGCAGAGGGGATTGGGGGGCGGTGCTGGCTTGTTGCCCGGCATCGTCTCATCCTCGACCATGCTCGACGAGACATGGTCGGGATTTTCCTTGTCCTCTATTGGGGGGACGAGGGCGGTGAGATCTATGATCTCTCCATCTTCTGGCATCCTGGACTCTTGGTCCAGGGTAGTTTCAGCTGTCATGTCGCTGGGCTGCGCCAGTGGTGTGGACTGCGAGCTCGTCGCTCGTGTCCATTTTTGACTGCGTGGAATCATCATGCTCGCAGCTGACAGTAGAGGGTCTACTGGAGGGTCTCAACGATGTTTAGTTGTCAACGTAGCGATCTTTTTCAAGATTGCTTCAAATCCACAATCAGTTGGTCATGTGGCGATCAACTGCAGGATAGTTCAAAAAGGTGTAAGGATGTCAATCTTATGCCTTGTATTACAAGGGCACAACAGAACTTGACCAATGAGTGGTATTCTGAATGCTATGTAGTGACAGTATAAGGGTAAGATGCGATGGGAACCGCTGACCGGTTCCCATGCATAAACTATACAGTGGGTCCCTAAGGGGCCCACTGGGGTTATGTAATAACTAGTGTACATGTAGATACATAGGTTATTTACACCCAGGTAGCATTGTATAACTCCTGCCCCGGCAGCGGTAGCATGACATGAGGCCCTATGTACTGGGCCTGGGCTGTGGTGCAGCTGGGGGTTGTCGATGCTGTGCACCAACAATTCTGCTAGATACGTGTTCTTGACGCATTCGAGTTCATCCGCCAGTTTGTTCTCTATGACTGGTGGTGGGAGGTGTTTTCTGCGTTTCCGTTTGGAAACACATTCAGCCCGGTCTTTTTGGGTTAGGATGTTAATTGGTGCCTTTTAACAAATGAAATCTATTGCTCAGTGGTTGGAACCACTGTGTTCGCCTCTCCTCTGTGTGCTGACTAAGCCTTTCGAGGCGCATCCGGCACTGATGGATGAGAGTCACGTGACCGTATCGACAGAAGAATGGTGTCGATCCAAGGGATAACCAAATCAAAAGCGTTCGCTTTTAAGGTAGTATAGAGTAAACAGTGATAGTGAACCCTCAACGAAGATTTGGAATAAACTATCAAGATTTGAACTCTGTAGCTATCAAACAAGACTACAGTAGTTTCAGGGGATAAAATAATCGATTCTGGATAATCTCATCCATACATTTGTACTAGCCATTTATACTATGTTATGTAATAGTAACTACTAGTGTTCAAAATATTGGACAGATGGGTCGAAAAACTACTTGTAACTAAGGGGTGACTAATTTATGGTCATGAAGTCATGGGGTGATGGAGATAGTGTTAGGAGTGTTTAGGCTTTGGAATAGAGATCTGTACCTAGAATACAAAGCCCCTGTCCACATGATGTTAGGATAATAGTCAGTCAGTCGTGTCATGGAGTTCAAATAGAAAAATGGAGTTAAATCTGCCCTGCCTAGCATAAATGCTAGGCTTGGTGATGGGGCCGCTGTCTCTGTGCCTTTTCTGTGGGGCAGCTAATTGAGTATGTGTACTGTGGATGATATTCTCAAATCACTCCACAGCACCCTGTGCTCCTGCGCAGTCTATTACTCTTTGCGGCGTTTGGTGCCCGCACCCTCTCGGTGCCTGTGGCCTGGCGCCTGTCGACGTCATGGCCAATGTCATCACTCAATAGGCGCGCTATCCCTGATCGACCACACGTGGTCGATGCCCGAACCTCTGTACCTTACCCAATCTGTGGGTAAGGTAGCAAGTCATAAATTCATGTGCTCGTCGTCTGCGCCAACGTCTATCGTGAGTGTCATTTCTATTTCTTTTTGATCTTTTTCTTGTTTTTCTTTCTTTATTAGTTTCTTTTGTATATAAATGATTTAAAATAGAATAATTGCGTTTATCACAAAAGGTCTGAGTCATAATCGTCCCAGACCAACATGTCGGACAGCCACCCGTCTGGGATGTCAGCATATGCTGACTCGAACGGCGCTGTCGCTGTCCTGGACACTGTGCGGGTGTCCTCAATGGGTGCCACGTGGGGCTCCGTTATCCGGCTGGCCAGAGCAAAGCCTGTCGGGAGGGGTGTGGTCCCTGGGGCTAGTGTTGCCACTTTATCGCGCGATGGCAGTGGAGCCATCGGGTGGGATGATGGTCTGGCCACAGGCTGAGCCTTTGGCCATGGCAGGGCGGGGCATGTTCGCCTGGCTCCTTCGAGTTGTTGTTTCAACTCGTGGATCTTGTCATCCCAACGTGAGACTTGCTCACGTTCAGACTCCAGGTCCTGCTTGAGGTGCTCAATATCTGCCTCGACTGTCATTCGCCTGGCCCCTTTGGTGATCCAGGGCCAGGCATCTTCGACTGCATAGGCGATGTCATCGTCTACGATCCTTATCTTACCGGAGTTCAACAACTCTGCTAAGTGTGTTGCGTATGATTTGCAACATTCGCATTTATCCGAATGGATAATGGCGAGCCTGTCGTTCCATGATGCTATTTCCCAATTCTTGGGAGCCAACTTCTTTGAGAAGATTGCGACGGCTCCCTTTTTTGGAGCTGCTGGCCATGGCATGGATGTTGATGGCTCAACGTCCATGGGTTCTTTGATGCCATCCATCTTCATTAGAAGATGGTGGTGGTTGCTTCTTAAGGAGCGAAGCACCTTCGGAGAGATCCGAGGCGAAAATTTATAGCACCGTGGCTGGCGCATCACATGATCACATGTGACCAATGTGACCTAATGCCGCTTAGGCAAGTCACGAGGCTTGGCGACGCCTCGAAGCTCTAGATAGGTATCTAGGGCCTCAAGGTCCTTACACGATGACATGGGCTCCCATGTCACGTCCTGTAGAGACCACCTGATTTGGAACTCTAGGTCCTTCGAGTTTATCCATCGGTGGGATAAGATCTTATCAACGAGCCACTCCTCCTCGTCATTCGCTCCAAAGTCATAAAATGACTTTGCTTCCTGGTGAGGGAATAGGTCGTCATTATTCACTTCATACTGTCATATGAGGTTGGTATGGAATGTCGGCGCGATGCGTCAGTTTTTCAATTCCTCTGGTAATTCCAGGGTTACCATCGAGGCTTCATGTTACGACCGTGCATTTCCGATTTACGACCCTCAGTTCCCCACACATTCCGCCCCTCCGATGTTTCTGACATCCCACCCCTTGTTCTACTCCCTTGTTCCTTCGACTCTATTACTTGGACCCACCGGACCCGCTTCATTGTTCATCAAGATCATATATCTGGTCACCCTTGTAGTTCGTTGTCAGATATGTTTTCCGACCCCTTGTTCTTTTGCCATTGTTTTACCTTACCCTGAACCCCCTTGTAGTCCCATTGTTCCCAATTAGTTAGTTCCCACGTATGTCTACCCGACTTCCGCTCCCCCAGGAATTTTCTTAGTACTACCTCATTACATGTTGTCTCAGCTCTTTGTATAAAAGCCTCCCATGTATTTCTGTTATTCTGCAATCAGATAATTGCCTTTGGTACTTGATTTCCTTTGCTCTATCTCCTGTTCTTAGCACAGAAAGTCTAGCATGACCTCTGTCTCTCCCCCTTCCGTCTTCCGCCTTCTGTCTTCCGCCTTCTGTCTTCCGCCTTCTGTCTTCCGCCTTAGTTCCGACTCAAGTTCCAACCAACTCTTAGTTCAATACTTTCTGACTTCCGACCCATTTCCAAAATACTTAGGACGATAGTTCATTGGGGGTGCAACATATAAGTTGAAGCCGCTGTCCTTTCCAGTTCCGACTTAGCGGAAATCTCGATACGTAACACTTCATTGTGGAATCGAGTGTTTATGTTGCTAATAACTATTAGCTCAGGATATTCCGGTGTTGCTAATAATCATTAAGTAACTGTGGGAATTTACTAGTTGAAATCGCGTCCAGTTGCATCCACACCACTGCCGTGCTCTCAAAGGCCGAACACTTCTCATGCACCCCATCCCTCCTGCGACTTTCTCTAGTGTCCCAGTATCAGCTCCAGGTTTGGAGGCTGTGGTTGACCCTGCATTCCTTGGTGATGCAACCAACATGTCGTGTCCATCTGGCACAGCTGCATTGGCTCTGCCACTCGCTTCCCCTTCAAGATCCACCTTGGACTCTATGGCCTCCAAAGCGCGGAAGTTTCGTGAGGAGTCTTCTACCAAGGAGACCCATGAGGAGGAAAAGGAGTGGGCTAAAGAGGTAAGTAGGGTGGTGGGGCATGGTATTTACATATATTTTCATATGTCCCAGGTCCAGAATGCATTGGAGGCTGTGCCGAACTCTATGACCACCAATCACTGAAAGACCACCCTGGCTCACTGAAGCCAGGAGGACAAGTAATGGGCTGACTCATCCTTGAAATCTCCCTACAACTGTAGTGTGAGACGTGCTCATCTAATGATGAAGGTGCTGGGGAAGAGAGTAGTGGTGTCATGGGCTGTGGGACTTAATAGGCACACTAGGCGCTTGATGGCATCTAAACCCACCACCGTCGTCCACACCAGCAATGACATTCCTCTCCTGGGCAAGGAATGGATGGAAAAGATCACTGACCTAGTCAGTAGGATTCCACTCGAGCTCCTGCAGGGAGGTGTTACGTATCAGAAATCCCAGAGGATGGAACTGGAAAGGACAACGGCTTCAACTTATGTGTTGCGCCCCTGATGAACTATCGTCCTAAGTATTTCGGATTTGACTTCTGGATGTCAGAGAAGGCGGAAGTTGAGAGTAGGGTCAAGGGTCGAGGGGTGGAGAGCAAAGGTTGGAAGAGGTGGAAGAGGCAGAGGACAGAGGGTCGAGATTGGAGGGAGACAAGACTAGCAAAACTCGCTGTGCTAAGAACAGGAGGCAGTGCGAAGGGATTCACGTATCGAAGTCGATTATCTGATTGCAGAAATGGAGACATACATGAGGGGGTTTTATACAAAGAGCTGAAGCAACAAGTAATAGTATGGTACTAAGCAAATTCCGGAGAGTGCGGGAATCGGATAGACATATGGGGCAAGTAACTAATGCGGAAACAAGGGGATGACAAGGGGGGTGCAGGGTAGGGTAAGTACAATGGCAAAGAACAAGGTGTGTAAGTACAATAGGCATTGGAACAAATGGAAGTATGGAAATGGTATCTTGCTGTGTTCAGGGTCGAGTATGGGGGCCGGTATCTGGAGGTGGCCAGGGGTACTGAAAGAACAAGGGGTCGAGGTAGAGGGTTGCGGATGTTGCAGATGTTGCGGAATAGAGTCGGAGGTGGTGTGGAAGGGATGCGGAGAGGATGTGGAGGTGGCGGAGATGGTTGGATGAAACGGTCATAACACTGCGCATATATACTTCCCAGACTATTTTCTATAGAAGAAATCCCTACTCAATTCGACTTCACTTCGAAGTCTGAATCTTACCCTCACACAAACAAAACTCAGTCACTCTTATTCTTCACACATTCTGCCTCGACTTCCGCTCAGGTCGATATGAGCTTAGTTCCAGAAGAATACCACGACTTCCCGGACTGTGTTCAACAAGGCCAAAGCCGACAAACCCGCTGAACATCAACCTTACGATTCGAAGATAGATTTGGAAGAAGGAGCATCTGTTATTTGAGGAGGAAGAAAACTTTTCAGTCAGGACAATCTATTTTGTTATCAATCATTCTCACCTTTCACCATATTTCTTGTCATTCCGAGACCCATTCCGAGCCGAGAATCATCCCGAGTTGAGGCGCATATATGCGTATCATTTTCCACATATTATCGAGTCGAGTCCTTGCTCTACATGTCTGACATCATGCCTGACATCATATTTGACATCATCTGTTCAGGAATTAGCCATCTAGGGGTCATAGCATCATATTTGACATCATCTTGACCCTAACTCCTAGCCCCATTATTTTTCACATGACTATCTACTCCTATTGTGTATTGTTTAAATACTTGGACTCTAGATACGAATAAATCAGCGACTTAACATAACAATCTTTTTCCTTAGAGCTTCGAGTTATAAGCTTCTTTGGACCATTATTGTTTCCTCCTCAACTCTTATTACTCTGAGAGCATTGCTTAATTCTAGAATTCTAGAACACTGCTTTTATTTCTCACCAGAACACTGCTTGAGCTCTCTATCGCACTATTGTTTATTCAACCTCAACCTCTCAATCCAATTCATATTAGCATCTCCGCACCTTGGACCGATCTACTCCCTTTCGCAAAGTGAACTCCAGACTCTCCGCGAGTTCTTCGATGAACATCTCAACATGGGCTTCATCCGCCGTTCGCTGTCTCTGCACGGCGCTCCAGTCCTTTTCGTCAAGAAGAAGGAGGTATCTCTCCACCTCTGCGTCGATTTCTGCGGACTTATCACCCTCACAAAGAAGGATAAATATCTGCTTCCATGCATTTCCGACCTCCTCGACACTCCCGGCAGGGTGAAGATCTACACCAAAATTGACCTCTGGCATGCTTATCACCTATTCCGCATCCGCGAAGGTGACAAGTGGAAAACCACCTTCTGCACCCGCTACGGTGCTTTTGAGTGGGCTGTCATGCCTTTTGGTCTAACCAATACTCCCACCGCTTTTCAGTGATTCATGAACGACATATTTTCCAACCTCCTCGATGTATGCGTCCTAGTCTACATTGAAAACATCCTCATCTATTCTGACTCACTGGAAGAACATCAGGAACATGTCCGTGAAGTTCTCCACTGCCTCCGCAAACACTACCTCTACGCAAAAGCAGAGGAATGCGAATGGCATCGTGACAGGGTCAAATACCTAGGCTACATCCTCTCTCCGACAGGTCTTACCATCGCAGAGGACAAAGTCAAGGCAATTCAAGAATGGCCAGAACCCCGACATGTTAAGGATGTGCAGTCTTTCCTTGGCTTTGCCAATTTTTACTGGTGTTTCATTTATAATTTTTCCGACATTACTGTTCTGCTCATGCATCTCACCAGGAAGGGTGCTCTATGGAATTTCACTCCAGAATGCCACTCAACATTTGAAACCCTCAAGGCGGCCTTCACTATGGCTCCTATTCTTGGTTTCTGGATTGCAGATGCCCAACTTGTACTTGAAACCGATGCTTCTGACTACGCGCTAGCCGCCATCCTTTCAATCATTTCCCCTGATGAAGGAGAAATTCATCCGATCGCATTTCATTCCCGCACCTTTTCTGCCCTGGAACTCAACTACGACGTCCATGATAAGGAACTTGATCATGCCTCGGAGCTGGTCACTGACATCCACGAATCTTACCCGGGCAAGCCGGGGCCTTTGACTGCTCTATGATCATTTCCTTGTTTAACCCTCATGACCCCAGTAGTTAGATAACAAAATTCCTCGCAATCGAACAACAAAATCAATAAAACCCAAGAAAAGAGTCCATTATTCCATTACTAGATTACTCCAACATCCTTGCATCCTCTTCCTCGCTCTCCTCACTATCCTCGTCTGACTCCTCCTCATTGCTACTACTACTTCGCTCCACCAGACCCCTATGTCCCCCATACTCCGCCAGATCTCTCGCCCCCTGCATACGTTTCAAATAATTCTTCCGCCTCCTTATCCTCATGAACTCTACGTCCGCCCAATTCATCCTGTCGTTCGCTGCCCTAAACTCCCCCAACAATTCGCACACTTTCTCACCAACCTCGCCAAGCTTCTGTCCCACATCCCTCACTGCCGCTATCAACTCCCTCATCTCCGCACTTCGCTCCGACCTTTTCGTCTTCTTGTCCTTCTTCACCCTCCGACCTTCCACCTCGGTTTCCTCCACCTCGGCTTCCTCTACCTCGGCTTCTCTCCCCTCACTCTGCCTCGGTCCCTCTGTCCCCTTACCCTTCTCCTCGCTCATCCTCGCTTCCATCCTCTCCACCTTCGTCTCGAGATTCCGCTCGACCCAGTCGCTTGAGTCGTCGTCATCCTCAACCTCGTCCCGAACCTTGGCCTCTTTGCTCGGCTTCGGTCCATCCTCGCTGTTCTCGCTCCTCGCCCACTTCTTGCCCACGGTGCTCGCCTGACCCTTTCCTGGGTTCGCCTTGCTGCGAGGACCAAGGGCTATACTACAGCCCAAGGACCGTGTCCTGCACCATACGCAGGCGCCCTGGTCGGCGACGCCAAAGTCGAGGCTCACCGTGCGGAGGCAGGTGTAGTCGCGCTCTTCGCAGCACGTGCACCTCGCCTCGGCCTTCACCCCGAGCAGCCAGTTACGAGGCCCTCCATCGGCGAGCTTGTACCCGTATAGGGTCAAGTCCGTCGGGTGGTAAGTGAAAAGCATTCACTTGTACTACTCAAATCAGCATTGAGCACAAGACGAGACTACCACACGACTTACCTTCTTGCCGTTCGGCCCCTCCTGCCACGGCTCCTGCATATCTATGGCCCTCGCCTCATCAATGGGCCATGTGCCCACCTTGGGTCGAACCTTGGGCATAACTGTAAGGGCAACCCTGGCTAGTCGTGGAGATCACACTACCACACAACTGACAAGGGGAAATCCAAAGTATGTATAAATGAACAGAGCATACAAGAGAGGGGGTTCTCACCTGACAAGGGGAAATCCAAAGAGAAAAGTCTAAGGACCCCCAATGTCAGCGAGCCCGTATTATACTACGCTGCGCAGCCAGGGACAACGCTTGGCACCCGCCATCAACCCTGCATCCCCCTGACCCTTGATCGACCCTTGATGCCACCTATTATGCGAGTCGCTTGATTTCCGACACTGTTCCGGGGCGGAAGTCGGAAATTGGAGTGGAACTGGCAAGGCGAACGGAACTGGTGGAAGTTCTCCCAGAAGCGGAATCGTTCCCGAAAGCGGATGCGGAGATGGAATCGGAACCGGAAGCGGAGTCGGAAATGGAGTCGGAACTGGGTGTGGTGTCGGAACTGGAAATGGAAAACAGGGTGTCCCCTGACATCACCCCCCCTCTAGCGTGCTGCGTCCTCGAAGCGCGGGACACAAGGGATTGAAATGCCAGCGAGCGGATTCGGCGAGGGGCACCTGGATGTGTCCTGTAGAACTCCCGGAGTTTGTCAGGAGCGGAAACATCTTGCTCTGGGACCCACGAATTCTCCTCGTACCCATACCCTTCCCATTTCACGAGGAATTGGAGTCGTCCTCGCACAAACCGGCTGTCCAGGATCCGTTCTACCACGTAGTGCTCTTCCCCATCTACAATTTCTGGCGGAGGTGGCGGATGAGCCTTCCGACGTGGAATTGGGTCCTCAAGCATAGGGAGTAACTTCACCACGTTGAAGACGGGGTGGAGGCGGGACATGGACATCGGAAGTCGGAGGTGGTATGCATTCCGTCCAACCCTCCGCATCACTGTGAAGGGCCCAAGGTAGCGGTGGGCAAGCTTCTGCGAAGGGCGTGTGGTGCAGATGTCACTTGCATCTAGGTACACCTTGTCTCCAACTTGGTACTCTGGGGCAGGAACCCGGCGTCGGTTGTAGTACCTTGCCATGTCATCCTTGGCCTTCGCAAGGGCCGACTTGGCTTCCGAAAGGGTGGAGTCCATGCGGTCTCGGAACTCATTGACCGTCTCGAGTCGGGACTCAGCCTGGCGTGGTTCGAAGCCCATCCGCGGGTGTCGTCCGGAGTCAAGCATGAAGGGAGTCTGTTGCGTGGCGGAATGGACATGGTTGTTGTATTGGAATTCCGCCAGCGGAAGTAACTCATCCCAGTCATCCTGCCTCTCATTGACAAAGAGGCGGAGATATTGCTCCAACTCCTGATTGACCCGTTCCGTCTGTCCGTCACCCTGCGGATGGTACGCTGTGGTGGTAGCCAGCTTTATGCCGAGCAGGCGGTAGAGCTCCCGAGTCAGTTCCGCGACAAACTGCGGACCTCGGTCGGAAACAACTTGCTTCGGGAGCCCATGCAACTTCCAGACATGTGCAAGGAACAGGCGGGCCGCTCCGAGGGCTGTGATCGTCGTGTGCGTCGGAATGAAGTGGGACACCTTGCTCACCGAATCCACGACGTTCATGATCGCGTCGTAGCCATGAGACTCTGGGAGTTCAACGATGAAGTCGACACTGATGGTGGCCCAGCGGGATTCGGGAATCGGGAGCGGAACAAGTTCTCCGACGGGCGGACGTCGTTGCGCTTTGGTTCGGAGACAAAGGTCACACGTCTTCACGTACTGTCCGATGTAGCGGGACATCTGAGGCCACCAGTAATTCCGAGCCACTAACTCCAGCGTCTTCCACCTGCCAGCATGCCCAGCGACCCGTGTGTCATGGTGCTGGGACACGATGCGACGGCGGAGGTCCGCCCCACCCGGAACATAGACCTTGCCTCTGAAGTGGAGCAGTGCATCACGTTCCGACCATTCCGCTGCCCGTACAGACCGTGAGTGCCCCTTCCGGAGTTCCTCCACTGCCTTCACCACCGACTCCTCCTTCTCTCCATTCCGGTACTGCCTCCGGATATCCCGGAGCATTTCCGCTTCCGCCCCAACTGCAGTTACTCCTTCTAGGGCACGGATTGCAAAGAGACTTGGGCGGAGCAGTGTCATATCCGCGTTGTCTCCACTTCCGCTTCCGTGATCCGCGCGGCGGGATAGGGCATCGGGCTTGCCCATGGTGCGGCCGGGGCGGTGGTGGAGCATGAAGTCAAACCGGGACAGGTGTAGGGACCACCGTGCTTGTCGTCGGTTCAGCTTCTTAGCCATGCGGAAATACTCGAGGTTCTTGTGGTCTGTCCAGATCTCAAAAGGGCATAGAGCACCCTCGAGGAAGTGTCGCCACTCCTCCAGCGCTCGGATGATTGCCAGCATCTCCTTGTCATGGATCTCATAGTTCCGCTCGACCGGACTAAGGCTCTTAGAGAAGAAGGCAATCGGATGCCACCCCCCACCATCTTCCGATGACTGCTGTGACAAGACCGCTCCGGTAGCTGCGTCGGAAGAATCCGCCTCGACTCGATAAGGGCGAGAGTCGTCGGGAAAGATCAGGACCGGGGCGGAAGTGATCAGCTCCTTGAGTTTGTCAAAGGAAGTCTGTTCCGGCTCTCCCCACCGCCATCCAACCTCCTTCTTGGTGAGGTCGAAGAGGGCACGGGCGTGGCAGGAGAAGTCCTTGATGAACCGCCGGTAGAAATTGACAAACCCAATGAAGGACTGGACCTCCTTCTTGTTTCGCGGCACGGGCCAATCCGATACACCGGAAACTTTGACTGGGTCCATTTCCACCTTTCCTTCCGACACAATCACCCCAAGATACTCTATCCGCGTCCGCTCAAATTCGCACTTTTCCGGCTTGAGACACAGGTTGTACTCCCGGAGCCGTTCCAGCACTCTCCGCATGACTTCCCGATGTTCGGACATTGTTTTCGTGAAAATGAGGATGTCATCGAGGTAGATGCAGACAACCCCTTCTGCTATCATGTCACGGAAAATGTCATTCATCATCGTCTGGAATGTGGCGGGACTGTTGGTGAGGCCAAAGAACATGACCTGTGGCTCAAAGAGTCCTCGATTGGTGCGGAATGCGGCCTTCCACTCGTCTCCCTCCGGATCCGGACATTGTTGAAGCCCCAGCGGACATCCAGCTTAGTGAAGTACCTCGCCCCGCGGAGTTGTGTGATCAGTTCGGAAATGAGTGGAATGGGGTACTGGTTCTTGATCGTGATCGCATTCAAGGCCCAGTAGTCCTGCACAAGTCTGAGCGAGCCATCCTTCTTCTTGATGAAGAACACCGGAGATGCCATGGGTGACTTGGAGGGGCGGATCCTCCCTGTACGGAGGTTTTCCGCAAGGAACGCATCGAGCTCTACCTGCTCCTTGGGTGACAGCGGGTAGACCTTGCAGTTGGTGGGCTTTGACCCAGGCTCCAACTCAATGGCGTGGTCCCACAGCTTCCGTGGAGGCAGGGTATCAAACGACTCCTTGGAAAAGACGTCCTCGAACTCTCGCAGGTACTCCGGAATTTCCGCCTCTACTCTATCATGCCTCTTGGAGGCTTCAGCAAGGCGTTGCGAAATATTTCCGGTGGCGCGGATGTGTTCCGCTTCCGGCGGAAGGTTTACGTACAGCAAGCGCTCCCCTTCCGCCAGAATGTCTTCCGGGCCGAGTCGGATGACGTCGGAATCGGAATCGGAATCGGAAGTGGGATCCGGTTCAAATTCCGCTTCCGAGTCTTCTTCTGCAAGCAGTGGATGGGGGCCAGAACGACATGTCTGTATGAGCCGTTCGGTCTTCCGCTGCTCCTGGCGCTCCTTCCGCAGTTCCGACCTGCACATGTGACACTTGGCTGGACATCGACTCATCAGTACTTTCCGAGTCTGCCAATTGATCTCCGGGTTGTGCTCCTGAAGCCAGGTAAACCCGAGGATGATGTCCTGCTTCCCCAGGCTGGTGACTGCAAAGGAAGTGCGTTCTGAGTGTCCATCGTAGCGGAGAATTGTGTCTACTATCTCCGTGATGGACCCTGCCTCATTGGGGCTTCCATCCACATTGAACACCGGGATTGCACGTTGCAACTTCCGCGTGGTCAGTCGGTTCCGTTCCACATAGTCCCGGTCCATAAACTGACCAGTGGCCCCGCAATCGACAAGGGCGGGTCCGGATTTGACTTCCGCCGTATCTGTCGTCTGGATCTCCACCTTAATGACTAGTGACTTGGGGCCAGGGGTGGCAGCAACAACATAGCGCTTCGGAAGGCGTCTCTCCCAAGGGCGGATGCGGGATGGATGGGGTGTCAGATTTGGTTTTTGTGTGACTTTATCCGGTGGGTCTGTACGAAGTGAGGGGTGTGGGGGCTTTTCATTCTCTACTTCAAGACAGGCAAACCGGTTATGTACAGGCAGCAGGGGCACACATCTCACCCGCTGCGTGTCACAAAATCCGACGCATCTTCCGCTTCCGGTAGACCATGTTCCGCATTTTCGGAAAGCCTTCCGCAGTGGGCACTCCGTTTATGTCTGCAAGCGCGAGGAACTCTGGAAGGATCTCGAGTTTCTCCTCTGTGGTCATAAGCCGGATATCAAAGGCTTGGGGGCACTCGCGAGCGTAGTGGCCTGGTTGTCGGCAGCGGAAGCAGGTGATAGTTCCGTGGCCTTTTCCGCGCATGCGGTCAACATCCATCGGGGCAGGGCCACTCTTCGAGGGAGGAGGGCTATGGTTCCTAATAGGAGCAGGCGGAGCAAGCATCGGAAATAATTTCCGTGTGGGAATGAATGCGCTTCCGGGTTTTGGCACAGGTTGAGTAGGACGAGCGGAACTGCGTGTTGTGTTCCGACTCGTCTCCACGAAGGCCTCATTTGCCTCCCTGTTCCGAGAAACCTTCTGCGCAGCTTGGTACCACCCTTCCGGGTCATCAAAATCCGGAGCTCCATCCCCAAGCAGCGCAACTTGGTTCTGGAGCGTCGGATCAAGTCCTCGTCGGAATTTGATGACGATCGTCTTGTCGTCGTCATATTCCGCAAGGTCGATGAGCTCCTGGAAGCGATCGATGTAGTCATCGACCGGATCTTTGGCCTGGTACCAGCTCGTCCCCTTGAGCTTTGTAAGGGCTGTGAGCTGCTCGTTTTTCGGGCAGAACTGGTCGGAAAATGTTTTCTTGAACGCGTCCCAGTCCCGGAAGTAGTTCCCCTTGCCCTTTGCTTCATGTCGGATCACCTTGTTTGCAAAACGGGCTGCGCGGTCCGATTTGAAAAAGGACAACGTCCAGTGAATCCGAGCCTGGTCGTTCGGAAAGAGGTCTCCGACAATTGCGAAGTAGATGCTGCATGTGTTGAAGAATGCGCGTCCCTTCTCCCGATCTCCGTCAAAGTCCGCCGGAGTTGCGGGTTTGACCTTTGCTAACTTCGCGGACATCCTCTTTTCCGCTAGTTCCGCTTTTCCGAAATCCGGATCATCCAGCATTTCATTTCCACCACCTTGTGGAATATCTAACTTAGCCAAAATCGCTTGTAAGGCTGTTTCAATCGCGTCGGTCTTCATCCGGTTCCGCGTCAATTCCTCCTCCATATTCCGAAGACGATCGTCCGGATCCATGTTGGAAGGAGAAATATGGGACGGGATTTCCGGGGTTGGGAGCTCGACGTAAGAAGAGGGGCTGTCGTACGCTGTATGTGCGGAAGAGGTTGCGATCTCCGAGTCGCTGTCTCCGATTCCGAACGCACCTATGGCGAATGCAACGCGCAGTACGACCGCCGGTCCTCTAGGGGAGAGACTTTTCTGCTGTAAGGGCAACCCTGGCTAGTCGTGGAGATCACACTACCACACAACTGACAAGGGGAAATCCAAAGTATGTATAAATGAACAGAGCATACAAGAGAGGGGGTTCTCACCTGACAAGGGGAAATCCAAAGAGAAAAGTCTAAGGACCCCCAATGTCAGCGAGCCCGTATTATACTACGCTGCGCAGCCAGGGACAACGCTTGGCACCCGCCATCAACCCTGCATCCCCCTGACCCTTGATCGACCCTTGATGCCACCTATTATGCGAGTCGCTTGATTTCCAACACTGTTCCGGGGCGGAAGTCGGAAATTGGAGTGGAACTGGCAAGGCGAACGGAACTGGTGGAAGTTCTCCCAGAAGCGGAATTGTTCCCGAAAGCGGATGCGGAGATGGAATCGGAACCGGAAGCGGAGTCGGAAATGGAGTCGGAACTGGGTGTGGTGTCGGAACTGGAAATGGAAAACAGGGTGTCCCCTGACAGTATCTTAGAACAACGATGTTTCTCTGAGGTTCCCAACGATTCACCACTGTCACCTGGCATGCCTCTTGGAGACCCAGCCGAGCCTAGTAACAAAGGCAAAGGTAGGGCTAATCCAGGTGGTCCTTCAGGTGATCCAGGTGATGGCTTCAGAGGTTCTGATAATGATGATGACCTCCCAAACCACCCACTGGGAAACCTCAGTGACCTCAATAATAACAACCTAATGTGTTGAGTTTTCATGAAGCTCACTTAACCTTGTGACCTGGAAGCCTAAACCAAGGTCAAGGAACCAGACACTTATGATGGTACTGACCAGGCCAAGGTTCGAACCTTTTTCCTCCAATGCATACTCAACTTCAGAGATTGCCCCTCTGCTTCAAGACAGGGGCATCAAAGGTACATTATAATATCTCATACTTATCTGGCTCAGTGTTAAGAATGTAAGTCGTACTTAAGACTCAACCTGAGGGCTGAGCTGAGGTTCGGGAAACAGTGGGCTTGGCTTCAACTTCATAGGTTGCGCCCACTACAGTGTTCCACCCTAATTTTGGGAAACAGATTCGGGAATGGATTTGGCTTAAAGCCGAGGTTTGGAAAAGAGATCAGACAGAGGAGCGGAGAGATAAGAGGATCTAAGTCGATATCAGAACTGAGGATTTAGCGTACATGACGGGGGGTTTATATACTAATTGAAGGAACGGAAAGAGGGCATCAATGCCCGTATTGAGCAGGAAGAAGGGTCAACGGACGATCATCAGAAATGGAATAGGATTATCTAGGAAAGGAAGTCAGGGTGAATGATGAACCGATAGGAACCCGAGTTAAGCCGAGAAATGTTCCCAAATGAGAGCCAACGCCGAGGTCTTGGGTCTGGACTCAGGAACGGGTCTTAACAGTACCTCCCCCTTATGGCCAAACCCATGAGGCCATAAGTGAGATCCTGGAGATCGCCGGGATGAGGACATTACATAAGCTTTGTTTCACATCTCCTTTCTTGCTTTCTCCCATCACCATCAGAGTCCCATGTCAGACACTCAAGGCGCCCAGGAACCAACAGTCGAAGAGCTTGACATGGAACTCAAGTGTGAGGAGCGAGAGGCTGAGGCAAAGAGGGATCGGTTGAGGGAGAAATGCCATCTCATACTTCATCTTCGTTACCTTAGCCTTCCAACTATTTTCTGTGCTGCCGGCGAAGGGCTCCGAAGGGATTGTCGCTACTTAGACAGCCCTTCCGTGACACCTTGCACGTTACATCGTCAAGTGCCACGGGCTATTTCGCTACGACTGTAGATAGGGCGAGCCCCGTTCGTGTAACCCTCTTACCTTGTGAACATTTATTGGTTCACCTATTCGCCGAATGGCATACTTATTCGCACAAGTTATTCGGGCATTCGCTGTGTTCACTAATACACGATATTAACGCCCAAAAACCAATCTTGACATTACACTCCCTGCACAGTGATTATATTGTCAGCGATGTCCACAAGCACCCACATTTCATCGGCTTTAGTGCCACTCCACTTCACCGCATTGGTGGTCCATTGTTCTATTTTCACTATAAAGCCTTTGTAAATAGTTTACAAGAATTAGATAGAGTTTTACCCTCCCTCTCATTAGGTCTTGCGTCTGCACCTGTGGCACAAGCACTTCTTACAACGTCCCGGGAATGCATCCAGACCATATGAACACCTAAAGGGGGTTGGATTGAGAAGGTGATGGGATTAGTGATGAACCATCACGCCGGGTAAATGGTATCGATCGTATTTGATGGCGTGCCTGCTGGCGAAATGTGCGAGCAGTGAATAGCTGTTCGGAAATGGGGTGAACAGCGAATGGAGCGAACGTAGAGGAAGAGTGGTCGAAGGGTGGGGCGAACTCAGGCGAAGTTGCTAGGGAGTGACGAGGGGGAACGTGCGATCCCAGAGCGGCGAACCGCGCGTGTTTCGAGCTCGAGCTCGAGTTTGTGCAGGCGCTGGCCAATCCCTTCTACCTCCACTCTCTCGCGCAGCAAAACATCCTCTCCCAGCCGTCCTTCATCAACTTTCTGCAGTACCTCTTGTATTGGAAGGAGAAAGAATACGCGCGCTTTATCCTGTTCGTGCATGCCGCCGTCGATTTGCATGGGCGACTTTGAATTGACGTTCGAGCATTCGAGAAGGTATCCGCATGCGCTGCATCACTTGGAGCTCCTGCAGCATGCGTCGTTCCGGCAGGAGGTCGGGAAGGACGGGTGGCGCGAGTATCTGAGAAACAATTTGACCACTGGCGGACGTGGTAAGTATGCATCACCATTTATCAGATTAAGGACGCGCATCGCTTAGTGCCATTATATTATTTGCACAGGCGGCAAGATCCCGGTCTGATCAAGAAGCATATTGGGCAGCCAGAGCCAGAGCCAAGGACAGAACCCGAAAGCGCCCTGCAGTAGCTGATTCTGTGCTCGCAGTATTCTGTGATCAGACGTCTGCTTCAGGGAATACTTTGTTCCTCACACTCGTGTCTAATGCTCAAATTCCCTCGGAAGGTCGAGGGCAGAATCGCCGTGTTCTCTGGGTAGCTGTGGTATCATTTTGTGCGCGAGGTGACGAATTGAAGGTGGCCCTCTTTCGCGTGGATAATTTGGCAGTGATGACTCTGCTGCTCCACTTGCACTGGAGAAAACTCCGACATTAGATTTCGGTACCTTTTACCCAAACGGTAATATTCAGTACCTTTGAGCACTGACAAATCAGTGCTCAAAAATATCATTAAATGAGCACTAAAAATAAGTGCTTTGGAGCACTGAATTTCAGATACTGAAAAACATGCAAGTATGTGAAATTTTTTTTTGAAACGCGATCGCCCTCTTCACTCGGCCGTCATAGCCCCACTTAGACATCCATCCACAGAGGTTGTATATCGTGCAAGCCGAGTGATCATGCGCCATAGGGCCGATGAATCCGGAAAGTATTGGCCGTTGAACTGTTTGCTGGAATCGGATGGTGCGTGGACGGCGATGGAAATTACCATGGTGGAGAGATGCTCGCGGGTGAAGGTATCAATTTGAAATTGGAGAAGTCGCAGCCGTGGGTCAGTCGGGGGTGCCTCGGGGAGGAACTCGGCGTGCAGTTGGCTGGCCTTAGATCGACAGGCTGCCATTCGTCACCATATCGTTCTTGAAGGACACGAACCAGATCGTCTTCGGTGATGTCATCATCGTATTCTTCTTCCTCTTCCTCCTCCCCCTCTGATTCATCTTCATCTTCCTCCTCAACCTCGATGTGGCCATGGGAATGGTTGGTCATCTTCAGACTGTCCCGTGTCCGAGTCCGAGTCTGAGGTCACTTGAGCAACAGTATCAGTGTGGTCTGAGATTGGATCTTGATCAACTGTGTCATCGTCAGGTTTGTAGTTTGCAAAGTCTGGTTGACTGTGCCTGTTGGCTCCACTGTCTGATCCAGATTCTGAGGGGTCAAGCGCTCTAGCTTTTTTTAGAAGGTGTCGGTGTCGTCGACGTTGGCGACTGCTGATAGGTTTTGTGCATGTAGGAATACACAGACATGGGCGGGTGTCTGGCATTATGCTATGTGCGTAGTCCAAAATTTCTCCAAGTGATTGAATCTCCGATGCAATAGAAATTCTAACTCCTTTCTCCCGACCTCCACCCCGACTAACAGAAAAGAGGCTTCAACACGTTTTCATCAATTTTAGTCGTGTCCATTCTCAATAACTTGGCATAATGGAGCGTGCCACGAGGAAAATGCAAAGTGAGTCTCATATTTGTGATGTTATCGCGCGATCAATCCCCGCTCAACACCCTTACACGCATGTGCCACCGAAATCACCTCGACCACCAGTGTTACCATGCCTGTATCCAGTTCCAAATCCAAGACGAAGAAGAAGGCTCATACGATTGTGGAGGTTGCGTCACAAGATGGCATAGGTAAATGCACTCCAAAGGTGGCGAAGCAACGCCAGCCTACTGTCAAAGTACATATTCACTGCTACTCATCTCACTGTGGTCTAACCACGTTGCATTCTTACTTCACAGGCTCCATCGAAGGACAACACCACCAAGGGGAAATCGGGTCACAATACCTCCCAGGTGATTTCATCGATAGGCGGCGTATATTTCTTTTAACAAGATCCATTCTATAAGGACAAGCCTTCGAAATCCAAGAAAACAGTCCGCCCCAAGCCTAACTACAAATCACCTGACAACCACGACATCAATCTCGATCTCGAGACCCTAGGGGTTAAAAAATGAAAGGTAAACAGAAGCAAGCACCTCTCCCTGTCCCTTCTGCTGTCAATGTCTCAAAGAAGAGTGCAACAAACTCTATCAAGAAAGCCAAGAGGAAAATCATCGAAGACAGTGTTGAGGATGGTGTTGGCCCGGTAAGTCTGTCATTCCTTCGATTACATATTTTGATACATTTATATATAGTCCAAACGCTATAAAACGGTCGATTCAGTCCCAAAGAAGACCATAGAAGTAAAGGTATGCCTATTATTATGCTCCCGGATGTCAAACTATGCTGATATCGCACAGGTGGTTCCACCGGCACCATCTACATCTGCAGCCACTGCTGATAGAGCCAGGAAGTCCCAGCGCAAGGTAAGTAAGTGTATTCGATGCCGTTGCACTATGCTGATGGAGACATAGTCGATCCCGTCTGCTAGAGCTTGTGGTGCCAACCCATGATGCTCTCGAACCCTCCCCCCTCTTCTATTACTTGGTACCTGCGTATGCCATTTTGCATTGTATCTGCCCCACACTGACTACGTAAAATACAGATAGACCCATGTTCTTGCGCAAGCCGCACCAGCTTTCACAATATGTCCCCTCGGCTGCCCTCACTCCCACAATAGACTGCTCCTGCCCTCGCTCTGCTCGTGCTCAAACTCGATCTTGCTCTTACACTCAAGCTCTCGCTCTCGCAATATGTTCCCTCGGCTGCTCTCACTCTCCCAATATATCGCTTCCGCTCTCGCACTTGTCTCTACCGGCCATCAGCTCTCGTCTCTTCTATGATGGTTTGTAACTGCATGTGTCCATTTCATTGTTCACACTAGCTTTCAATCAATGTATCTCTAAGTGCTTTTTCAGTAATAGAAAGTACTGTTTTATTGTGTTCTAGAGTACTATTTATAAGTAACTTAGGAGCGGAAAACCAGTGTTCTAGGACGCTGAAAGCGGACATTCTAGCTACTAGATTTCGGTACGCAGCTTATCGAGAGGAAGCGTCAAAAATCCGCTCCCCGGTTACTTATTATCAGTAACTTGGGCACTGAAAATTTGGTGCGTAATGTACTTATATTAAGTGCTCCGAGTTACTGCAGTGCTTGGAAGAATACAGGGTCATCGCACATGAGTCAACCCGGACGCAGTGATTCCGATGTACATGTTGTATCATTACATTGTCTCATGTTCATGCCGAAAAGAAAACTAGCAGCGGAAAGCGCTATACTATATAGCGGGCCCTCAAGCCCGGGCATGCATCAGATCTGAGACCCCGGTTGATTGACAGCGCACGGTGATCACACCAAATTAGAACTCTAATTCTGCGGCCACTCGGTCGATTCTCGGACCGACACTAAAAATAGCAGTACTTCCGAAAACCAGGGCCGGGACTCAGGTCCGCGGCGTCCAAGTCCTAGTACAGTACTAACGCCGGGATATGATATGTGCTCGCCGCCATGATCGACTGTGGCGAACATAAACTGTTTTTTTTACATGGGAGTGGCACTGGGCGGTGGTGGATATTCAATATTCAATATTCAGCAGTGCGCTTGGGGGCCTGCTCCGGAGCAGATCCCTGTCGGAGCTAGCGGCTAGCCGAGTCCTGGTCACCGATGCGATCAATCATGGGTTGCATGGCGATGGTGCCATCCCCGGGGGACGTTGCACCGTGCACGCTTCTTCCATTTGTGCCCCTCAGAGACTAGAGTGCCCCATATATGTTCCATACCTGAGCCGAGATATCTGGATCGCTTCATCGAAGGGCGTAAAAAATTTCATGTCCAAGTCCCATTGTGCTCGGTAATTGTATCATCCCCGAATTAAGGTTCTTGGCGCTAATTGCTAAAGTCCTTTGTGCGCACTGGCTACATCCCAGTCGTTGTCATAGCTAGACTCGCAATGGGGGACGGCCCTTTAACACTCACTTATTCGAACGACGTCTATATCATTATCACTATGTGCCAGGATCGACGTTCAGGACCACCGGGACAGCCACTCACATGCTGAAAATGCCGAGTCCACTCAAGTTGCTCAGATCACGCGTCACGACGACTCCGAGTCACCCGTGTGGAGTACACGATGGCCAGCGTTGTACGATCGCCACTGGTTGCCACCAGCCAAGTTGGCCTGGAAATCCTGTACGGGATCTCCGAGGAGCTAGGTAGGCCAGCGGAAGTGCGCACTGTGCGAAACAGTTAAGGCTCGCATTAGAAGCCTCAACCAGGTCCCGCCGGTCAAATAACTGTACAAACCCAGGCATCGTGCACCACGTGGATCAGTCAGTGATCAGATGCATCGATGACCGGTGCCCGATATATATGTGAGGGAGGGGGCTGACGACCTCAGCGCAGCTCCCAAGCAAAGCTGAGCTCACATGCACCACATGCACATCCACTCCGGTGCCAATCCGTGATTCAATCATTTTTAAACCGCCTTGAAAGTTGAAACGGCCCGCCCACACCCTGTGCCATGTCATGTTACAGCATCCATTACTCGCCCGCCCTCATGCGAGTGCCGCCAGCTTGAGCACATCAATTACTGTGATTTGTCCGTGCCAAGTATCAGCACACACACAGGTTCTTTCTGCTTCTGGCACCGCGGGCGCATTCGACTCGGATATGCCGCATGCCCGGGGGGAGGGGGAGGGACCTGAGGCCTGCTGGGATGCGGCTGCGTATTCGTATTCGCAGACTAGTCGGCAACGCGGTGGCACCCGCCACCGTGCGGTGCGAGATCGCAGGGTCCGTCACAGACCAGGGCGCGTCGACTGCGTAACTGCGTAGACGCATGCATGCATCAGTGGCGGCCCGCCTTCTAGGCAGGCCATCGGAGCTATGCCTGTGTATTGCGTATGGCCCTACTTTCATATTCTGCGCGCCTGGGCGAGCGTTGATTTATGGTTTACTCCCGCCACGGTGCCGGTGCATGCCAAATGGCTAAATGGGGGGGGACGACCGTATCTCTAGACTGTGCCTGTGCAGGCACATGCACGGGACACGCTGAGGCTCCGCGTCAAAAACAAATCCACAATATCAATATCTATCACACTTTGTGAGAGCCCGGAGGACGTGCATGGTCGACGTTTTGATTGATGATTGAGGCGCATTTCGCCTTTGTACTCGTACCCAAACTGCCCTCTCTGGACCCGCCTTGGACATTTATCGAGGCCGGTCCAGAGAGGTCTGGAAATATATAGATCAAACGAAAGAGAGGTGGGGCGGGGAGGTAGACGAGAATCGAAGGGTCTGGTGATCAGCGCCGGACAGTTCAAAATACTACTCATAAAAAGTGGCGAACGGCTCCCCTTTTTTTCCCTATCATAATCGGCGCGCGTCCCAACATCCGACATCCCCCGCCCCGAATCAATGCATGCCGCGAAAAGTGTCCAAGCACGCCGCACGCGCATTTCAGCAGGATGCCATCTCGTACGTGCTGGACTTTTTTTGTGACAAAGGAGCTCGAGAAAGCGATTTCGTGATTCAAAGGTTAAGGTTGAGAATGTTGCAGCGGAATATGTCGCGGCAGGAATCGAAATCGAACAAAGTTTAGGTTGGTGACTGTCCTTGCCTTTCCATGACGATGACGATGATATAGACTCATATAAAACGCACAGAGATATCGAATTTGGTTTAGAAAACGACCAGCCTGAGCACCGATGCCTTCACTCATTATCGGGGTAAACTCTCTTAATGATCACAAACCCTTCATATGAACACTGAATTATGTCGTCTATGGTTTCCAGCCCAGATGTCGATGCAGTGCATGGATCCAGCAGATGTCCTCAAGGTGTCAGAGATTTTTGAAAATCCCCAATTCACTGATCGTGGACGGCATGAGGTCCGGAGACATTGCTCAGGGTGATGTATGCGACTGTTGGTTCTTGAGCAGCATCACCGCCATGTCCTCGAAGCATGAATTGATCGAAAAAATATGCGTCGTGGTGCGTTGCGCCGGAGACGAGTGTCGCATGAGAGAATCACGGCAGTGCCATCGCAGGGAGATGAGCAGGTTGGGATATCTTCTGTAGAGACGGAGAGTGGCGTGATGTCATTTATTGATGAGCGGGATTATACCTTCAGCTTGGTCGTTGATCATCCTCACAATGTCTCTAGTTGATTATTCACGAACGTTCCCAGATTCGAGAAAACGGATTCGCGGGTAGGTTAACATATTGCAATATATAGGGTCACTCTACCGAGAGACTTGCCAACAGCGCCGTAACTTGTACCATAAACGCCAGAGCATACGTAAGGTGCAGTTTGGTGGTGTGCGCATAATTGTAAGTTCACATGTTACTCCGTCTAGCAATCGGATGCGCGACCTTGATGGTTGTTGTGTGTACCCAACGCATCAGGCATCAAAAGTTGAGGCTGAAATCACATTCGCCTTTGCCTTGCAGTAATGACTTCTTGCTGACCTGCCCTATATTGTGGAACCACCCAGGGCCATCTATACACCCTCCCGCACATGCCGCGCCACGGCAAGGTAAATACAAATATCCACAGCTCGCATCACTCTCGTGAAGGTACCCTGCCGGCCCGGGGGCGCTGATTACACTAAGCCTGTACAATTATACCTCAGGCGCATGCAGAACCGTCTGGAGTATGAAGCCGAGTGAATCTTATGCCTCCTACTGCGGATTGTGAAGATGGTGATTCATGACATGTTCCATGACACGCAAGTATCAGGTCTTTCACGCAGACTAAGCATTTTGCGGGGATCTAGCGGACACGCCTGTTTTGTGCTTGTACGCAAAGAATGTATCTAGTATCTAACGGCACGTAGCTGAGAACCCCGTCAGCGGTGATGAATGCGAGGGATAGAACGTGGCTCTTTCCTGACATTACTTGTATTTTGGATTTGAGCCTGGTTTGATTTGGTGAATGCGGTGCTAGGTTCGGGGTGATGTGTGCTCAATCTCCTGCATAGCATGCATCACACCGTGCCAGCACCTTGCGAATTACCATTAATAGCTGATCCACAGGGCAGGTTAGCAAGTCATGGAAATGTTCCTCTGTGCCAACTTGGATACGAATGCGACAGAGTACTTTTGCTAAGATTAGCTGAAGGAGTCATATGTACTCTGATTCCTGACCTAGCTAGGAGGCATGAATGTTGACGAATTCAGTCACCGTCGTGGCAGCTCAGAGCGAGACAACAAGAATTATTCCACAGCGCTGTGCCGCAGCCCAGAAATCACAGAAAGCGACACGAAAAGCAAGAAAGATGCGACGAGTCCCGTGATGACGCCAGCCTCGTTCTGTTACCTGAATAGGAAAGGATGCCATGCGACAACTATAGGCGCGGAATGGCTACTCCATCTGGGGACAAAATCAGCAAAATGATATGGCTAGAATGGTCCGTGCTTAGCTTGATCGACGCGACAAGCCGCACGCATCTAACACGCATTCGCAAACTTTGTAATAGAAGACCGGTAGAGATACCTATTGCCGCGAAAAGCATGAAGTACAACTTCTGTCCCGAAATAAATCGAACGTCAAAGATCGATGGTGTGGGTGCGTGGGTTCAATGCGGCTCGGCACTGGCGTCGCATCTGGTACGAGTGCTGTGATGAAGCCAGCCTCGTTGTTTTACCTAAATAGGAAATGATTCAATGCGACTACTATATTGCACGGAATGGGATAGAAGACAAAGGCAGCATATGCCTAGAAATGTCCGTGCTTACCTTGATCGACGTGACAGGACACGTGCTGGATCTAATACGCCTTGGGAAAATTTGTAATTGAACACCGGTAGACATACCTATTGCCGCGACAAGCATTAACTATAACTTCTGTCCTGAAATAAATCGACCATCACAGATCGATGGTGTGGGTGCGTGGATCCAATGCGGCTCGGCACTGCCGTCGCATCTGCGACGAGTGCTGTGATGAAGCCAGCCTCGTTCTGTTACCTAAATAGGAAAGGATTCAATGCGACTACTATATTGCACGGAATGGGATGGGTGACAAAGGCAGCATATGCCTAGATATGACCGTGCTTAGCTTGATTGGACACGCTGCATCTAATACAAACTTTGGAATGGAAGACCGGTAGACCCACGACATCATGGATAACTCCTGTTCCAATGCGCCTCGGCACTGGATTACCGTAAAACCGACATAGAAACCTTGTACGGCAAGCGTCCGAGTCAACTATGGATCCTGCGCTCACCTCCTCGGCCAGCTCAGATCGCCAAATCCCGAATCCAGCAAGTAGCTTGAAACAATCACCTTTCTTGATTCCCGGCTGTGTGATGCACCGCCGCGGCGGCAAGTGTGATCACATAATCCTTCGGTTCTGCAACGTGTTGGAAGCATGGGTCTGGCTACAGGTTTTCGTGCGGTACAAGACTGCCAACACAGTCCGCTTTCTTTAAAATGTTCGGCTCGCTGTGGAACTTCATTCACAATCTTTTCCTGTCCCTAATGTCAGACAATGAGCGACCTGTACCTCCCTTCGTCTCCGTCGAACCGGTCCTCAATCCTGCAGCGTTCTACAATAGGGTTTGCGACGTTCCGATCACCGACAGACTCGTATTCGTTGTCAGAGACATAAAGTGGTATAAACAGAGGACGTCGGTAGCCCACGAATACCTTCTCGCACGACTCCAGAGGAGGGGGGGTTCTCAGGCAATGTACGCGACGATTGAACGAGGGCCTGCGAGGTCGGCAAACCAGGTTCAAGTCTCGTCTACCTCCTCTCCCTCGGTCCTTTCGAAGGACGTCTCTGCATATGATCTAATAACCTGCCTCAGCCAGGAAGACATGCATAAGCGTATCACCGGCGACAGGCTCCTCGCGACGTATATATTTCCAGAGCTCCCCCTCCTTGAATTTTTTAGGATTGTCCGCATCGTTTCTCAGTACAGCCCAAACTATGAACTCGACAGCACGATGTGTTACTGGTTTTCGGGCGTTATTATTGAGGTCGCCAGGCGGCAATTCGATCCCCACCACCCGGGCAACAGGCCTGTCTCGGCTGATCCCCCTAGAGGCGCGGGGTATTACACGGTCATCAACACCATGACGTCGCAGTGGGCGGAGGATTACAATATCATAGAACAAATATACGACGATGATTCGTCCACCAACAAGAATCCCATTGGCCCTCAACTAGAGCTAATCAGACAGCGAGAACAGGATGCACGAGACGAGGGGTTGCGGCAGGGGCTGCAGCAGGGGCTGCAGCAGGGGATGCAGCAGGGGATGCAGCAGGGGATGCAGCAGGGGATGCAGCAGGGGATGCAGCAGGGGATGCAGCAGGGGATGCAGCAGGGGATGCAGCAGGGGATGCAGCAGGGGATGCGGCAGGGGGAACGAGAACGAGCGGCACTACTCGCGGAGATGGCCAAGCGTGACCAGGAGGCAGCCGACCGGGCACAGAAGCTAATCGAGGAGGCGGCGAATGCCACAGAGGCATTCAGGGCTTTGCAAGCACAACTCCGGCGTGGCGGCGGAACCGGTGCGTAGGTGGTTTCTGGAACGTCGAGCATGCATTACTTAATTTCTTCTTTAGTATGAATGCTACCGATCACTCGCCCCGGAAACATATTCGTCCAACCGGAGAATGAGCGTTTGTGACGTGCACTACTGAAGGGATGGCGTCAACGAATGTCGTATAGAGGCACATTGTCTAGTGGATTGATACAGGGTTTATTGACAACTTGAATGATGTGCATTTTTTACTCGCTTGCGGCGTGTTGTGAACAAGCGTCACGGCCAAATGTGGCAATCAGATAGAACTCAGACGAGTTCAGAACTGAGAACGTTGCGTACTGTCCATTGACTGTGTATCGCCCCGTTTTTTCCGTACGTCCGACTTTCGATCGTCCTCATTCTTGGGCCATGGCTAGCTCAATTAACACGCCGGGCTTGCGAGTGATTAAATACTGCAAAGCTGGCATATACTGTAGTACGCCGATCCAAGTCGCATTTCAACGGTAAGGCGTACATCCTAGATCCTCCGGGTGAACGTTAACTACCAATGTCATGGTTGTGTGCAGGTCAGGCAACGAAAGTGCCTATCTACTTGTACTTCGGTGTCCCTGTTGATGATCACATCATGCCTACATCTGTCTTGGCGTGACAAACAATACTGTACCGAGTTCTTGTCAATGCACAAGAAGATTCGCCAATCAGTGACAGATGCGCTTCAAGTTTACTTTGGCCATTCCAATATCCATAGACGATGCGATGGTCAGCTAGTCCTCCCACTAAAACATACTCCCAGGGACTTTGAAATCCAAGCCAAAGTTATAAGGCACACGAGGGACGTAGTCGAATAGCGCAGCCCTTGCTCTACGCTGTAGGAAGGACTTCTTACCAGTGCCCCGGACACCGGGACTGATAAGATGTACCTGGAGAAGCTCCATAAGCAACAATTAATCTCTCAACATTACTTATAATCATTGTTGCCTTATGAATCCTCTTTCAAACCGGTAAACCATATGTTGATAGTTGTCTACCTGGTTGTGTTCTTTATTCTTGGCAACGTAGTTGTTGACATCTCGTTGATAATTGAAGGCCCCATCAGGGAAACCGCGTAGATTTCACAAAATATTATAATGGTCCCGATGGTTATACAATGGACACATGCTACCATCATGCTACCCCATGGCTGCCACATTACCTTTGGGTATTCCGGTGGTATAATGCTCTGGGATGACATTTTCGCACTTATTACAATTTCATATATTATATTACCATGGGCTGCGACGATGGTCTGTGCCCACCATAATTATCACTAGTGGTATTTAATAACCAAGAAATGACCACCAAGACAGGCAATGGAAGATATATTGGTAAAGTAAGTAGCGGCCGTTACAATACACTATAGACACATGGGCCCTCCTCGCGTCGCTGAACCACTCCCTCATGGCATAACAGGTCCAGTGGTAGCATGTGATTCACGACCCCATATGAGTGAACTCATATGGAGAGGAGAATCACATGCTACCATTGCAACTTGAAGTTGCGGAGGTAGCGGTGGATTGCATGGTGGTGCCTACATGAACTGTGCTTTCATCGAGCTTGATGATCAGAGTATGGTGGGTCACAATGAGGGTGTTCAGGTATAGAGAAAGAGACACCGTGTCCGACGCGGTATCTTTATAGGTCCTGACATGGAGTGTCACGTGATACAGTAGTTTGAACTTGTGCCGGTCATGGCCGGAGACACTAATTTCCACGCAGGTCTCTCATCTCCAGGAAGACTACCTGGTGTACATGTAGTAGTAATATATGGGATGCTGAACAAATATGGTCTGTATTTGTTCAATAGGCAACTGCTGCGCCATCATGCAAGTCATCCTCAACATCCTCATACTCTTCGCCATAATCACCGGATTTTTGGACCAGTCAGACTTGAGATGTTTGGAAGTCGGGCGCACCCCGGAATTGTAACAGTGATAATACACGAGCATGGTGAGGCCAGAAATATACCCCTTTATCACAAGACATAAAGATGTCACGCAGGTTGCCATGACCTACCGCTATGAGACTAGCATGCAATCTATTGGCATCAATCACCATAGTGCGTCTTCCTGGGTCCGGTATAGCCATTGTCACAAGTGGTGATGATGTCACACCAGACCCACGTGGTTTTCCTGAGGCCGACGGCCCCAACCTACATATTGTAGGCAGTGAACAATGGCACATAAAGAGGACACATACGAAGCATCTGGTGAGTTGAAGACCAGCGGGTCTTGACATCAAGTATGAGCATTTTCATGATCTCATCTCGTTCATCACTAGTTTCCTTGTTATATATAGATGTCTCAACCTCCTCAAGCCATAAACGGCGCCTTTGAGGGCTAGATCATACAGCGTGTGCGATCTTACGAATCTGTGAATTGACCAGTAAGTTTTTAATTGGGTCAATAACATGATAGACCCACCTTAGCCACCGCACTGAGTATGTGTCCGACGTTATGCTCCTCGAGTGCTCCTTCCACTGGATTGTCTTCCTGGAACACTGCGTCTATATTGGCTTCTCAGTTGACTGGCAGAGTGACACATTCCTGATAGTTTGCACGCTCAGCTTGTTGTCTCTGGGAGGTTGTGACGGCGCCGATACCTTCAAGAAGCTAGGGCATTAAGTATGTAAGAGAATAACAAATGCCTCAAAAAGGAGGTACACACCTTCAGAGCGGCCAAATGAACCGTGTGCGGGATGCAATGCATGCGGGCATCACTGGCCAAAAATGGAATTCCATCATTTGCACATAGGCATTCAAGTGTGTCCATCATTGTGTCATTGTTGCTGGCATTATCAGCAACAATGGCCTGAACCTACATTCAGGAAGCTATCAGCCTTCCTGAACCATGGGTCAAATGTAAAGCTGACATACACACCCTTTCAGCCCATATAGTCCTAGCATTTTCCACACTGATATTGCCATGTTTGCTCTCCAATAAGTTCCTGAAAATCAATCAGGACTTCCTCTAAGTATATGAGTGTCAGCACACCTGAATGTGTTTCAAAGGAGGTACTGTTACCTAAATTCCAACTATTTGACACATAGTGCATGACGATAGCCAAAAACGCAAAGCCGTTGCTTGATGTCCATGTATCAAGTGACAGGCTGACTGAGGTAAAGCTCCGCGCTGGGAAAGTGTCCATGGCCAGGTGTCCATAGACATGTGTCCATAGTAGTCACTACACACGTGACTGTATGGGATCCTGCTTTGCCGGTCAAATAGGAGAAATTCCATGTATTTTCGAAATAGTGACCTTAAAATATAGCATACTGGTATTGCTATCATTGGGGATGAACTATTTAAACTTCCTCTAAATTCCTACCATTTTTTCGCCATTTTTAATGAAGTCTTTGGCTCAAAACACTTCTATTCTGTTGCAGCCGAGTTATGGATCCACATGTATCCACAACTCTGCTTATTCAAACTCCGACGCGCGCGAGCCCGAACTCGAGCCTGTGGACACTTACGCACCCACAAACTCTGGCCAACCTACCGGTTCGGACTCAGCACTCTGGAAATAGCAATTTATTCCCAAGCCTCCATAACACAGTTTGTGCAATACAAACTCAGCCCAACCTATGCTACCATAGCAACAAGGCTATGCTAGGCTGTGCTGTGCCATGACTACACTCCTAAAATAGAATTAGGGTCGTGACTCACTGCCAAGCTGGAGTATTATTGGTCCAAAGTCTTGTGACTTGGGAAATGACTCCTGCATGACTCAGAGCCTGGCTCGGCACGTGACTCATGCTTGGACTCTGGCGTATCATTGGCTGAGAGGCCTCTTACCAATGAAAGGCTGTGTTGAGCTAATCCTCTTTAAGAATAAGGGTGTATCTTATTCTTAGACGTGACTCATGCCTGACTCACTACCCCATTTCTGCATGACTCACCCCCTAATTGTGGGCTGCGATTGGTCAACACGAGTTCTGACTCATTACCCTTTTTCACTCTGACTCACTACCCCATTTCTGCATGACTCAGTGCATGACTCACTCCCTAATCATGAACCGCGATTGGCCAACACATGCTCTGTGAGGGCAACACTAATGATGAAGCCACAACCAAAGATACTCAAGGAGATAAGAGCCGATACTAGGACAATGACCAACTGTGTAGTGGGTATCCTCAGAGATCAAGCTGAGGAAACGCCACCACACGGGCTACAGTCTTATAGCGCTGGCAAGGCTTACATAATAGGGGAGATGGAAACTTGTAGAAGGTTACGGAAAGTGATGGAAAGTGACATGTGACGGAAAGTGACGGAAGGTTATGGAAACTGATGGAAGGTTATGGAAACTGACGGAAGGTGACGGAAACTCATGGAAGGAAATAGAAACTTGTGGAAGGGAACGCGTGAACCCTGACATCACCCCCCTCTCAATGCTTGTCATCCCGACAAGCACAGCTGCCACCTAGCCCCCAACATCCACCGAGACATCGTTTCCAAGTATGCCACAGGCGGGACCACCATCTCTCCTGACCCTTCCCTTCCTGGTAACGCAGGTCAATGATGAGCTCAGGGGGATTGGGGTCCATGGGCAAGTGCGGCCCTCGGAACCTTGCTCAACGTATTCGCTCTCCTGCCATGTTACGGAAACGTCGCCCCACCCAGCCTCCGAAAGTGTAGGGGGTTCCACACGGGGGGGTTCCATCATTGAGGAAGACAGGGTCGCCGATGTAGTACATGTTCTCTCGTCTGTGTCGGGGTCTGAGGAATGCGAGTGCAGGGCGAGTGGGCGCCTGACTCTTCGCTGGTGTGAGTGTAAGGGCAACCCTGGCTAGTCGTGGAGATCACACTACCACACAACTGACAAGGGGAAATCCAAAGTATGTATAAATGAACAGAGCATACAAGAGAGGGGGTTCTCACCTGACAAGGGGAAATCCAAAGAGAAAAGTCTAAGGACCCCCAATGTCAGCGAGCCTGTATTATACTACGCTGCGCAGCCAGGGACAACGCTTGGCACCCGCCATCAACCCTGCATCCCCCTGACCCTTGATCGACCCTTGATGCCACCTATTATGCGAGTCGCTTGATTTCCGACACTGTTCCGGGGCGGAAGTCGGAAATTGGAGTGGAACTGGCAAGGCGAACGGAACTGGTGGAAGTTCTCCCAAAAGCGGAATTGTTCCCGAAGGCGGATGCGGAGATGGAATCGGAACCGGAAGCGGAGTCGGAAATGGAGTCGGAACTGGATGTGGTGTCGGAACTGGAAATGGAAAACAGGGTGTCCCCTGACATCACCCCCCCTCTAGCGTGCTGCGTCCTCGAAGCACGGGACACAAGGGATTGAAATGCCAGCGAGCGGATTCGGCGAGGGGCACCTGGATGTGTCCTGTAGAACTCCCGGAGTTTGTCAGGAGCGGAAACATCTTGCTCCGGGACCCACGAATTCTCCTCGTACCCATACCCTTCCCATTTCACGAGGAATTGGAGTCGTCCTCGCACAAACCGGCTGTCCAGGATCCATTCTACCACGTAGTGCTCTTCCCCATCTACAATTTCTGGCGGAGGTGGCGGATGAGCCTTCCGACGTGGAATTGGGTCCTCAAGCATAGGGAGTAACTTCACCACGTTGAAGACGGGGTGGAGGCGGGACATGGACATCGGAAGTCGGAGGCGGTATGCATTCCGTCCAACCCTCCGCGTCACTGTGAAGGGCCCGAGGTAGCGGTGGGCAAGCTTCTGCGAAGGGCGTGTGGTGCGGATGTCACTTGCATCTAGGTACACCTTGTCTCCCACTTGGTACTCTGGGGCAGGAACCCGGCGTCGGTTGTAGTACCTTGCCATGTCATCCTTGGCCTTCGCAAGGGCCGACTTGGCTTCCGAAAGGGTGGAGTCCATGCGGTCTCGGAACTCATTGACCGTCTCGAGTCGGGAGTCAGCCTGGCGTGGTTCGAAGCCCATCCGCGGGTGTCGTCCGGAGTCAAGCATGAAGGGAGTCTGTTGCGTGGCGGAATGGACATGGTTGTTGTATTGGAATTCCGCCAGCGGAAGTAACTCATCCCAGTCATCCTGCCTCTCATTGACAAAGAGGCGGAGATATTGCTCCAACTCCTGATTGACCCGTTCCGTCTGTCCGTCACCCTGCGGATGGTACGCTGTGGTGGTAGCCAGCTTTATGCCGAGCAGGCGGTAGAGCTCCCGAGTCAGTTCCGCGACAAACTGCGGACCTCGGTCGGAAACGACTTGCTTCGGGAGCCCATGCAACTTCCAGACATGTGCAAGGAACAGGCGGGCCGCTCCGAGGGCTGTGATCGTCGTGTGCGTCGGAATGAAGTGGGACACCTTGCTCACCGAATCCACGACGTTCATGATCGCGTCGTAGCCATGAGACTCTGGGAGTTCAACGATGAAGTCGACACTGATGGTGTCCCAGCGGGATTCGGGAATCGGGAGCGGAACAAGTTCTCCGACGGGCGGACGTCGTTGCGCTTTGGTTCGGAGACAAAGGTCACACGCCTTCACGTACTGTCCGATGTAGCGGGACATCTGAGGCCACCAGTAATTCCGAGCCACTAACTCCAGCGTCTTCCACCTGCCAGCATGCCCAGCGACCCGTGTGTCATGGTGCTGGGACACGATGCGACGGCGGAGGTCCGCCCCACCCGGAACATAGACCTTGCCTCTGAAGTGGAGCAGTCCATCACGTTCCGACCATTCCGCTGCCCGTACAGACCGTGAGTGCCCCTTCCGGAGTTCCTCCACTGCCTTCACCACCGACTCCTCCTTCTCTCCATTCCGGTACTGCCTCCGGATATCCCGGAGCATTTCCGCTTCCGCCCCAACTGCAGTTACTCCTTCTAGGGCACGGATTGCAAAGAGACTTGGGCGGAGCAGTGTCATATCCGCGTTGTCTCCACTTCCGCTTCCGTGATCCGCGCGGCGGGATAGGGCATCGGGCTTGCCCATGGTGCGGCCGGGGCGGTGGTGGAGCATGAAGTCAAACCGGGACAGGTGTAGGGACCACCGTGCTTGTCGTCGGTTCAGCTTCTTAGCCGTGCGGAAATACTCGAGGTTCTTGTGGTCTGTCCAGATCTCAAAAGGGCATAGAGCACCCTCGAGGAAGTGTCGCCACTCCTCCAGCGCTCGGATGATTGCCAGCATCTCCTTGTCATGGATCTCATAGTTCCGCTCGACCGGACTAAGGCTCTTAGAGAAGAAGGCAATCGGATGCCACCCCCCACCATCTTCCGATGACTGCTGTGACAAGACCGCTCCGGTAGCTGCGTCGGAAGAATCCGCCTCGACTCGATAAGGGCGAGAGTCGTTGGGAAAGATCAGGACCGGGGCGGAAGTGATCAGCTCCTTGAGTTTGTCAAAGGAAGTCTGTTCCGGCTCTCCCACCGCCATCCAACCTCCTTCTTGGTGAGGTCGAAGAGGGCACGGGCGTGGCAGGAGAAGTCCTTGATGAACCGCCGGTAGAAATTGACAAACCCAATGAAGGACTGGACCTCCTTCTTGTTTCGCGGCACGGGCCAATCCGATACACCGGAAACTTTGACTGGGTCCATTTCCACCTTCCTTCCGACACAATCACCCCAAGATACTCTATCCGCATCCGCTCAAATTCGCACTTTTCCGGCTTGAGACACAGGTTGTACTCCGGAGCCGTTCCAGCACTCTCCGCACGATTTCCCGATGTTCGGACATTGTTTTCGTGAAAATGAGGATGTCATCGAGGTAGACGCAGACAACCCCTTCTGCTATCATGTCACGGAAAATGTCATTCATCATCGTCTGGAATGTGGCGGGACTGTTGGTGAGGCCAAAGAACATGACCTGTGGCTCAAAGAGTCCTCGATTGGTGCGGAATGCGGCCTTCCACTCGTCTCCCTCCCGGATCCGGACATTGTTGAAGCCCAGCGGACGTCCAGCTTAGTGAAGTACCTCGCCCGCGGAGTTGTGTGATCAGTTCGGAAATGAGTGGAATGGGGTACCGGTTCTTGATCGTGATCGCATTCAAGGCCCGGTAGTCCTGCACCAGTCTGAGCGAGCCATCCTTCTTCTTGATGAAGAACACCGGAGATGCATGGGTGACTTGGAGGGGCGGATCCTCCCTGTACGGAGGTTTTCCGCAAGGAACACATCGAGCTCTACCTGCTCCTTGGGTGACAGCGGGTAGACCTTGCAGTTGGTGGGCTTTGACCCAGGCTCCAACTCGATGGCGTGGTCCACAGCTTCCGTGGAGGCAGGGTATCAAACGACTCCTTGGAAAAGACGTCCTCGAACTCTCGCAGGTACTCCGGAATTTCCGCCTCTACTCTATCATGCCTCTTGGAGGCTTCAGCAAGGCGTTGCGAATATTTCCGGTGGCGCGGATGTGTTCCGCTTCCGGTGGAAGGTTTACGTACAGCAAGCGCTCCCCTTCCGCCAGAGTGTCTTCCGGGCCGAGTCGGATGACGTTGGAGTCGGAATCGGAATCGGAATCGGAATCGGAATTGGAAGTGGGATCCGGTTCAATTCCGCTTCCGAGTCTTCTTCTGCAAGCAGTGGATGGGGCCAGAACGACATGTCTGTATGAGCCGTTCGGTCTTCCACTGCTCCTGGCGCTCCTTCCGCAGTTCCGACCTGCACATGTGACACTTGGCTGGACATCGACTCATCAGTACCTTCCGAGTCTGCCAATTGATCTCCGGGTTGTGCTCCTGAAGCCAGGTAAACCCGAGGATGATGTCCTGCTTCCCCAGGCTGGTGACTGCAAAGGAAGTGCGTTCTGAGTGTCCATCGTAGCGGAGAATTGTGTCTACTATCTCCGTGATGGACCCTGCCTCATTGGGGCTTCCATCCACATTGAACACCGGGATTGCACGTTGCAACTTCCGCGTGGTCAGTCGGTTCCGTTCCACATAGTCCCGGTCCATAAACTGACCAGTGGCCCCGCAATCGACAAGGGCGGGTCCGGATTTGACTTCCGCCGTATCTGTCGTCTGGATCTCCACCTTAATGACTAGTGACTTGGGGCCAGGGGTGGCAGCAACAACATAGCGCTTCGGAAGGCGTCTCTCCCAAGGGCGGATGCGGGATGGATGGGGTGTCAGATTTGGTTTTTGTGTGACTTTATCCGGTGGGTCTGTACGAAGTGAGGGGGTGGGGGCTTTTCATTCTCTACTTCAAGACAGGCAAACCGGTTATGTACAGGCAGCAGGGGCACACATCTCACCCGCTGCGTGTCACAAAATCCGACGCATCTTCCGCTTCCGGTAGACCATGTTCCGCATTTTCGGAAAGCTCTTCCGCAGTGGGCACTCCGTTTATGTCTGCAAGGCGCGAGGAACTCTGGAAGGATCTCGAGTTTCTCCTCTGTGGTCATAAGCCGGATATCAAAGGCTTGGGGGCACTCGCGAGCGTAGTGGCCTGGTTGTCGGCAGCGGAAGCAGGTGATAGTTCCGTGGCCTTTTCCGCGCATGCGGTCAACATCCATCGGGGCAGGGCCACTCTTCGAGGGAGGAGGGCTATGGTTCCTAATAGGAGCAGGCGGAGCAAGCATCGGAAATAATTTCCGTGTGGGAATAATGCGCTTCCGGGTTTTGGCACAGGTTGAGTAGGACGAGCGAACTGCGTGTCGTGTTCCGACTCGTCTCCACGAAGGCCTCATTTGCCTCCCTGTTCCGAGAAACCTTCTGCGCAGCTTGGTACCACCCTTCCGGGTTATCAAAATCCGGAGCTCCATCCCCAAGCAGCGCAACTTGGTTCTGGGAGCGTCGGATCAAGTCCTCGTCGGAATTTGATGACGATCGTCTTGTCGTCGTCATATCCCGCAAGGTCGATGAGCTCCTGGAAGCGATCGATGTAGTCATCGACCGGATCTTTGGCCTGGTACCAGCTCGTCCCCTCGAGCTTTGTAAGGGCTGTGAGCTGCTCGTTTTTCGGGCAGAACTGTCGGAAAATGTTTTCTCCGAACGCGTCCCAGTCCGGAAGTAGTTCCCCTTGCCCTTTGCTTCATGTCGGATCACCTTGTTTGCAAAACGGGCTGCACGGTCCGATTTGAAAAAGGACAAGTCCAGTGAATCCGAGCCTGGTCGTTCGGAAAGAGGTCTCCGACAATTGCGAAGTAGATGCTGCATGTGTTGAAGAATGCGCGTCCCTTCTCCCGATCTCCGTCAAAGTCCGCCGGAGTTGCGGGTTTGACCTTTGCTAACTTCGCGGACATCCTCTTTTCCGCTAGTTCCGCTTTTCCGAAATCCGGATCATCCAGCATTTCATTTCCACCACCTTGTGGAATATCTAACTTAGCCAAAATCGCTTGTAAGGCTGTTTCAATCGCGTCGGTCTTCATCCGGTTCCGCGTCAATTCCTCCTCCATATTCCGAAGACGATCGTCCGGATCCATGTTGGAAGGAGAAATATGGGACGGGATTTCCGGGGTTGGGAGCTCGACGTAAGAAGAGGGCTGTCGTACGCTGTATGTGCGGAAGAGGTTGCGATCTCCGAGTCGCTGTCTCCGATTCCGAACGCACCTATGGCGAATGCAACGCGCAGTACGACCGCCGGTCCTCTAGGGGAGAGACTTTTCTGCTGTAAGGGCAACCCTGGCTAGTCGTGGAGATCACACTACCACACAACTGACAAGGGGAAATCCAAAGTATGTATAAATGAACAGAGCATACAAGAGAGGGGTTCTCACCTGACAAGGGGAAATCCAAAGAGAAAAGTCTAAGGACCCCCAATGTCAGCGAGCCCGTATTATACTACGCTGCGCAGCCAGGGACAACACTTGGCACCCGCCATCAACCCTGCATCCCCTGACCCTTGATCGACCCTTGATGCCACCTATTATGCGAGTCGCTTGATTTCCGACACTGTTCCGGGGCGGAAGTCGGAAATTGGAGTGGAACTGGCAAGGCGAACGGAACTGGTGGAAGTTCTCCCAGAAGCGGAATGTTCCGAAAGCGGATGCGGAGATGGAATCGGAACCGGAAGCGGAGTCGGAAATGGAGTCGGAACTGGTGTGTGTCGGAACTGGAAATGGAAAACAGGGTGTCCCCTGACA
>WHVA01000709.1:0-46332 GCA_015179125.1 Gautieria morchelliformis
ACGCATAACATGCATGTCCCCAAGCATAGCGTGTATGTCCCCATGGATAGCATGCTTGTCCCCACGCATAACATGCGTGTCTCCACGCATAGCATGTGTGCCCCATGCATAGCCTGTCTGTCCCCAAGGATAGTGTGTCCCCACATGTGGCATGCATGTCCCCAAGCATAGGGTGCATGTCCCCATGCATAAAATGTGTGTCTCCAAGCATAACATGTGTGTCACCATGCATAGCATGCATGTCCCCAAGCATAGCGTGTGTGTCCCCATGCATAACATGTGTCTCCACACATAGCATGCATGTCCCCAAGCATAGCGTGCATGTCTCCACACATAACATGCATGTCTCCACGCAGAACATGCGTGTCCCCATGCATAGTGTGTGTAGCATGCCCCTCAAGTATAGCATGTGTAGCATATCCCCAAGGGCCTCAAAGTGAAGCAAGCAGAGGCTGTTACTACTTATTAACTTTTAGCAAACTCAGGGACATGTATCAATATCTACTTTGTGACATATACAGACATAAATAAAATAGTCAAGGAAACCATATTTAAGCAGCTGCTGTCATTAATTTTTAGCAAAGTCAGGATTATCTATTTGTGAAAAAATGTCAAGAAAATGTCCAGTACATGTAAGCTGAAGCTGTTATTAATTTTAGCAAAGTTAGGACTATCTATTTTTCGAAAAATGTCAAAAAAATGCACTGTACATTTAACCTGGAGCTGTTGTCAATCTTCACAAAGTCAGGATAATTTATTGATATCTATCTGCGAAAAAATGTCAAAAAAGTACAGTACATTGAAGCAGAAGCTGTGATTAATGCCCAGCCAAAGCCAGAGAAGCCCAGAGACTGACAGAGAAACCCAGAGCCCAGCCAAAGCCATAGTAAGCCAGCCACCAGTATAGCCAGAGAGGAGTGGCTGGTAAGCAGCTTTACAGTAAATAAAACAATAAAACAAACCACATTTAAATGTAGAACATATTGTCATTAATTTTAGAGGACACTTATTGATGTCAATTTTTGAAAAAAACCCAAAAAATATTGATATTAAAACATTTTTTTTCAGCAGTCTTGGGATGTTATTTAAATCTAATTTCGAAAAAAATCACAAAAATATAAAGCACATGTGAATGCAATATGATAAAAAAAAAGGAACCAATAAAATTATAAACACAAATAAAATACATTGGAATGCATTAAAAAAGAGATATTACTTACCAATAGATAGCCAGCCAAGCCAATAGATAGTCAGCCAACCAAAGCCATAGACAGCCAGCCAGCTAAAGGAGGAGACAGCAGACAGAGCTGACAGCAGACAGCACCCAGATCAGACAGAGCACAGAGCTGACAGCGGACAGAGCAGACAGCGCAGAGCACAGAGCACAGGGCACAGAGCACATAGCGGACAGCAGACAGAGGAATCGCCGGTTGGGCAGGTTCCTGGCGTTATGTCCTTACCGTTCAGCCTTTATACTGTGCGCGCGTGTCGTGCACGGACCACACTCGCGTATGCGCGCTCTGGTCGCGAACGGGTCACGTGACCACTGCGCAGCGTTCTCTCGCCGCTGCGCCGCTCGCCGCTGACCTAATTTGGAACGCAAACGGTCACGTGACCATGCTGCGCAGCATTCTTGGCTCGCGGCTGCGCCGCTCGCGCGCTCCGCTGACAAACTGATGACCTAAAAGCTGACATAAGCTCGACGCCCACAACCCACCGAGCCGCTTTCACCTATAGGAACTAGGTGGATACCCGCGCTTCGCGCGGGGGTGCAGGTCAAACGCCTCGGTAAGGTCAAACACATCAGCAAGGTCAAACTCCTTGGGTAAATCAAACTTGGGATAAGTCAAACACATTCAGATAAGAAAATTTCATTCAGATAAGTAAAACACATCTTATTGATTGAAGGTAGGTAATGTTATGACCATGCTGCTTGACCAACTCCGGTACCTCCATGCCTCCTCTGGCTCTATTCCGCAACGTCCACACTTTGACCTTTTGATCCCCTTGTTCCTTACTATTCACATACTTCCCCTTTTGACTCTATTCACCGGCCTTCCCTACTTGAGCCTTAGCATAGCAAGTCCAGAGCATCAGGAGATCCATTTGTTCCACTATCAATTAGACCCACATTCCCCTTGTTCTTTTGCCTATTGATTGTTCTTAGTTCTACCTGGCACCCCCTTGTAGTTCCTCTTGATCCATTTTAGTTACTTACTCCATTTATCCTAGTTACTTTGCTTGCACTGGAATTGCTTACCTCTATCTTCTGACATGTTGTCTCAGATCTTTGTATAAAAACCCAGTCATGTGTGCCTCTGTTCTGCAATCAAATAATTGACTTTGATATGTGACTCCCTTTGCACTGTTTCCTGTTCTTACCACAGCAAGTACTTGCAAGGCCTCTGTCTCTCTGACCTCTGCCTTCCAACTCGATTTCTGATATTCTTGAACCCTTACCTCTAGGTGGATACCCATGCTTCGCAGGGGGGTGTAGGTCAAACGCATTGGGTAAATCAAACTTGGGATAAGTAAAACACATCTCATTGCAATTGAAAGTAGCTATAAGCAACATATCAAGATAGGTAATGTCTCTACACATGTTTGCATGTGCCCAAGTATAGTGTGCATAGCATGTCCCCAAGTATAGTGTGCGTAGGATGTCCTCCATGCATAGTGTGTCTCCACATGTAGTGTGTCCCCAACTACAGTGTGCATAGCGTGTCCCAGATGCATAGCATGTCCCTGGTTTGTAGCATGTCCCCAAACGTAGCGTGTCCCTAAATTATAGCATGTGTGTCCCCCATGCATAGCATGTCCACACATGTAGCATGTCCCTACATGTAGTGTGTGTAGCATCTCCCTCAAGTATAGTGTGCAAAGTGTGTCCCCCATGCATAACATGTCCCCCAAGTATAGTGTGCATAGCATGTCCTTTGTTTGTAGTGTGTCCCCCAAGTATAGCATGTGTAGAATGTCCCTTGTTTGTAATGTTTTCCCCTGTAGTGTGTCCCTTGTTTGTACCGTGTCCCCCAAGCATAGTGTGTCCCCACATATAGTGTGCACATCCCCATGCATAACATGCGTGTCTCCACGCATAACATGGGTGTCCCCAAGCATAGCGTGTGTGTCCCCATGGATAGCATGCTTGTCCCCATGGATAGCATGCTTGTCCCCACGCATAACATGCGTGTCCATGCATAGCATGTGTGTCCCTATGCATAGCCTGTCTGTCCCCAAGGATAGTGTGTCCCCACATGTGACATGCATGTCCCCATGCATAGCATACATGTCCCCAAGCATAGGGTGCATGTCCCCATGCATAACATGCGTGTCTCCAAGCATAACATGCGTGTCCCCAAGCATAGCGTGTGTCCCCACGCATAACATGTGTGTCTCCATGCATAACATGAGTGTCTCCACACATAGCATGCATGTCCCCAAGCATAGCATGCGTGTCTCCACACATAACATGCATGTCTCCACGCATAACATGTGTGTCCCCATGCATAGTGTGTGTAGCATGCCCCTCAAGTATAGCATGTGTAGCATATCCCCAAGGGCCTCAAAGTGAAGCAAGCAGAGGCTGTTACTACTTATTAAATTTTAGCAAACTCAGGGACATGTATCAATATCTATTTTGTGACATATACAGACATAAATAAAATAGTCAAGGAAACCATATTTAAGCAGCTGCTGTCATTAGTTTTTAGCAAAGTCAGGATTATCTATTTTGCGAAAAAATGTCAAGAAAATGTCCAGTACATGTAAGCTGAAGCTGTTATTAATTTTAGCAAAGTTAGGATTATCTATTTTTCTCGAAAATGTCAAAAAAATGCACTGTACATTTAACCTGGAGCTGTTGTCAATTTTCACAAAGTCAGGATAATTTATTGATATCTATTTGCGAAAAAATGTCAAAAAAGTACAGTACATTGAAGCAGAAGCTGTGATTAATGCCCAGCCAAAGCCAGAGAAGCCCAGAGACTGACAGAGAAACCCAGAGCCCAGCCAAAGCCATAGTAAGCCAGCCACCAGTATCGCCAGAGAGGAGTGCCTGGTAAGCAGCTTTACAGTAAATAAAACAATAAAACAAACCACATTTAAAAGCAGAATCTATTGTCATTAATTTTAGAGGAAACTTATTGATGTCAATTTTCGAAAAAAACCTGAAAAATATTGATATTAAAACATTTTTTTCAGCAGTCTTTGGATGTTATTTAAATCTATTTTCGAAAAAAATCACAAAAATATAATACACATGTGACAATACTATATGATGAAAAAAAAAAGAACCAATAAAATTACCAACACAAATAAAATACATGGCAATGCATTAACAAAAAGATATTACTTACCAATAGATAGCCAGCCTTCCAAAGCAATAGACATCCCAGCCAGCTAAAAGAGGAGACAGCAGACAAAGCAGACAGCAGACAGCAGACAGCAGACAGCAGACAGCAGACAGCAGACAGCAGACAGCAGACAGAGCAGACAGCAGAGAGAGGAATTGCTGGTTGGGCATTCCTTCCTGGCGTTCCCTCCTTACTGTTCCGCCTTTATACCGCGTGCGCGTGTCGTGCACGGACCACGCTCGCATATGCGCGCTCTGGTCACGAACAGGTCACGTAACCGCTGCGCAGCGTTCTATGCTCGTGGCTGCGCCGCTCGACGCTGACCTAATTTGGAACGCAAACGGTCACGTGACCATGCTGCGCAGCGTTCTTGGCTTGCGGCTGCGCCGCTCGCGTCCGATTGGCCAGCTGACTAAGGCTGACCTAAAACCTGACATAAGCTCGACGCCCACAACCCACCGAGCTGTTTTCATATAGTGTAATTCCTTGTTAAGTAGATACTTTTCTGCTTAGCCACCTAGACTAATCCTCCGGGTGTAAGTCTACAGAGTGAGTCTGTCAATTGATAGTCTTGCCATTCGCACTCCAATACCCGAGACGATCTGATCAGGCGATTTTCCTGATTAGAGACTTTCACAAGTCACTTCTAACACTCATTCATCCCTCGTTTTATTGCTGTGCGCTGGTAGATTATCAGGGCAGTCCATTTATAAACTCGCCTGCTAAGTACATTCCTTCATATTTTGGAATACGCTTGGACCCCGATAGTGTCCTTGAACCTACATTCTTTTAGTTTATTGTTCAGTGCTGCTAAGAAATGTATTGCCTTCCATCCGTATTAACTTGGACTAGTTTTTACGCGGATTGTAACCAAGGTAAAAATATTAAATTATTTCCGGAGTTGTGCTGCAGCATTGTTTAATATTCTTTGAGTCTCGTAAATGACACGTTCTGATATATTGAAGTGTTAGCAATAACACCAAAGTCTTGAAGGGTTCCAAAACAGCCAGCTTTACTCTGGCTTTAGCTAGCATGGACTTTTCTGGGTCCATGTCTGCAGCGTCTGCTATAGCCACACAGATCATCCATGTGATGCCGTCCTATGGCTCTTGTGAGCCATCTGTTTGGTCCAGTATGCCCTGACTTTCAGTTGGGGCCATTGACCATTTGTGTGGCTTTGATGCCATGTGAGGTGGGTCATTAAATGACCTGCTGACCTGGGCCCAGGAGCTGGGGCCTCTGGCCTGCAGGTGTCCGGCAGGGGCCCATGATGGGTGTCCTCCATTAGTCCCACGTTGCAGATGTGCAGCCTGCTATTGTATGCTGTGCAGGCTTGTTGTGCTTCCTGCAGGGCATGTGTGAGCTGCTTGTCTGGCTGCTGAGCAGCATGGTGTTAGCAACTAGGGGCTATGGCAGGGAAGGTTCGGTAGAGTTCTTAGAAAGCTAGAATCAAATACACTCTCTCAGTGAATTTATTGTCACTGATGTATTAATACAATACCTAGAATCAAATACACTACATGATTTTTAGTCAACATGCTATGTAAATATGAAAGATACTACTTGCCTCTCTCAGTGAATTTATTGTCACTGAGAGAGGAGTACAATCCTGTCTCAGAAGGCATATACGTGCACCCGGCCCTTTAGCGCCCAAGAGCTCGCGCGTCGAAGTCATTTCAAACTCCGCTGGGTGCAGCCGCCTGTGAAAATAGAAATAACAGAGTGGAATGGAGAGATAGGGAGTGACTGTAAAATTTCGAAAATAAGCAGAGAAATGGATGCATGGTACAAGAACAATGTGAGAAACAATTGGAAACACCACACAATAAATTGAACATATTATGCTTGATTTTGGTGCAGGAGCATAAATGCACCCAACACATGGCTCTGGGCCACAGCGTCTTCTGCATTTTTTTGCTATCAGCTCAAGAGCTCACATGTGGCAGTGTGCCACACCGGCTTCCTTTCACTGCCAGTGTGTAGCTTTGAGCTCTAAGCTCTCTGTCATGGCCTCAGAGTAAAGCTCTGAGATGACTTGTTCCCTGATAATCTGTTGGATTGTCTTGCAGCTGCCCATTGGGGTGGCCGGCGCTGTGCGCGATTCATCTCTGAACCGCACAGCTTGTGCCCTGGGAGCAAGGGACAGTGGCATGCATCGTCTGTCTTGCTCCTTGTCTCATGGCCTCTGTGCCAGTGCATTTTGTTCCTCAGTTCGATCTCTTGAACTTCAGCTTGGATGCTCTCAAGCACTGCTGTGCCACATTGTCGTTTGTCCTCAGCTTCTTGCACATCATGGTCCAGGCCCTCAACATCTTCTGTGAGGCCACATAGGGTGGCCTATCCTGGCATTCACATTTTTTGTATACGGCAAGGGTGGCAGCGTTCTGTTGCATTTCTTTGTGCATATGAGTGTTTAGTCTCAGCACTGTCATGGTCTCGTCGGCCAGGAAAGCTAAGCATAATCCTGAACTTCTCTAGCCCAGGGATAATCCGCATGGGGGGTGAGATTAGGCGAGTGGTACGGAAGTTTTCCGCTTTGACAAAGGCTTTGTCGCCAATCTCGAATGCCAGTTGCGGAAGATAAATATAGGGGTTAACTACTACTCATAGAGGTCGTCCATGAGGGAGTCCTCTAGAGTGGCCGATACGACGACGACGTCGTCGTACGGGGCCGGAGGAGCACGTGACTCCTCCGGGGGCACCTCCGCGTCATCAGTGGTGATCGGGTGAGGCTGGTCGGCCTCACCACTAGCAGCGGTCTCCGCTTGGGCGCTGGGGCCCGCGTCCTCGCGGAGCATGGCCTCAACGGCCAGGTCCTCCGTTTGAGGAGGGGGCCGGAAGCACGCCAGCTCTTGGTCGAGCTGAGCGTGAGTGAGGGGTCGCGGCACCGCGGCCCTCACATGGCTGGTCTCGATGACCTTTTGTTGGCCCTCATGGGCAGTGGCGCTGAATGCCGCGCCGGTGATACTGCGCTGAACGTAATGTTCAATGCGCGCCGCTCGCTCACGAGTGACTCCCGCGTAGCGGGCCAACCATCTCGCGATCTCCACAAGTGGGATGTCGGGGCCGGCTCGGCCCTCCACAGGGAATGGGCCCGTGATTGAGAGCCGCAGGGTGGTGCTCTGAGGCGTCAGCACTTCCCTGGCATCGACAAGGCTCGACCATTGGTCCGTCGAGCCGAAGAGGTCGAGTAGCCTCGCCCTGAGCGGTGATGCGACCCCTTTGACCCGGGGTGCAAGGGCCTTCAACCACATCCAGACGTCCATATCGTCTAGGTTGAAGGTGCCATCCGCGTTGTCACGGATGGCGGAGGGGATTCCTTCAGGGTTGTGTATCGAACCCTTTAGAATGGCCACGATGTCGTGCGGGGTACCGCCCGCTATCACGAGACAATCCCTTTTGGGATTGCGAGCGCGTTGTTCGCGCTCGATGCATTTGAATACGCCGATCATCTCGCACATACGCGCGAGCTGCAGCGTTTCTTTTGCCCGCGCTATGAGTTCGACGAAGCGTGGGTCGTCGAGCGGGCAGACATCGTACCATTGAGTACGACGCTGTTGGGCCTTTCCTACTGGTCGTGGTAGGAGGCCCGTCTCGGAGATCGGTGGATCTCCGAGTGGGATGATCAGTCCCTCCCCCGGGTAGGGAGGGTGAACTGTCCCCGCCGGCGGAGGTAGGGCCACGCCAGGCCCGATGTACTGGGCCTCGACCTGTGCTACCCGCCACTGAAGGGCGGGGTCGTTGATGGTGTGCGACGATGATGCCGCTAGGTAAGCGCTGATTGCGCTTTCCTTCGCAATGGCTAGCCCATTGACGGTGTGGAGGGAGCCGCGCAATTTCTTGCGCTTTTTCTTTGGCTGCTCTGCCAGCCGCTGGGCCCGTTCGGGGTCATACGTCTTCCAGACGGACGAGTCGGATTCCCATCCATCTGGGATGCTGTACACAGAGTCGGAAGGTGCGCTCTGCCCTTCCGTTATTGTCATTGTCAGAGTCGGCACCAACAATCGGGACGCTAGCCCCGATGTTGCGCGCGCCGGCAGTGGCGCCGTCGTGTGAGGTGAAGATGGCCTGGCCACTGGGTCTGTGGCCGGGTCATGTCGCAGCCTTTTTGAGGCAGCGTGGACCAGGGTAACCTGGAGCTGGGCTGAACTCAGCTGCTGCTCCACTTCCTTGATCCTGGCACGCTCGGGTACGAGCGCGTCATCGCAGTCCTCGACCGCACGTTCTAGCTCCTTGACCTCTTTTTTGAGGTCGTGGACGTCCTGGAGGGGCTCTTCTCGCGCGTCGCGCGCGATGCCCCTTGGGAGCCATCCCCAAGCTGCATCAACGGCGTCGCCGATGTCTTCGTCCCGCAATTTGACCTTGCGGGTGCCGGTCGCGGCCCTAAGGTGCACGGCGTAGTCCGTGCATGTTGTGCAATCGTCTGGGTGGACGATGGCGAGGGCGTCCTCCCATCCCACGATCATCCAGTACTCCTGGTCTATTGGAGCATGGAGAATGTCTGCGGCCCCTTGTCTCGGGGCCGTTGTTCGCGTTGTGGACGTTGACGGGTCAACGTCCATCCCATCTTTGGGGGGCATCATCTTTGTGGGTAGATGATGGTGGTGGTTGCTTCCAAGAAGCGATGCGCCCTCGGAAAGATCCGAGGTGAAAATTTAACTGCGCCGTGGCCAGCGCGTCACGTGGTCTGCACGTGACAGACGTGTCTAGCGGCGTCTGGGGAGGTCGCGTGGCTTGCCCACCCCCGAAGCTCTAGATAGCTATCCAGGGCTTCAAGGTCCTTGCAGGACGACATGGGTTCCCATGTCACGTCGCCTAGGGTCCAACGGACCTGGAATTCCAGGTCCGTCAAGTTTATCCATCGATGTGCGATAATCTCATCGACGAGCCACTCCTCGTCGTCATTTGCTCCGAAGTCATAAAATGACTTGGCCTCACGACGAGGGAACAATTCGTCGTTGTTAGCCTCGCATCGCCGTACGAGGCTGGAATGGAAGACCGGTGAAATGCGACGGCTTTTCAGTTCGTCGGGAAGATCGAGGGTCACCGTCGAGGCGTCGTTGTGAGCCTCGACGATGCGGTACGGTCCGATGTACCGCGGGACTAGTTTTCTGGCTCTTCCTTTCGGGAGAGTTAGGTTTTGTGTCGAAAGGTAGACGCGGTCGTTGGCCGCGTACCTGTCGCTCGCCATACGTTTCTTATTTGCGTGAAACGTTTGCGTCACTCGATGCTCTATGATTGCATCGTGTGCCACCATCAGGTTCCATTTTGCCTGATGTGCGAACCGGGCCACCCCCTTGAACGGGGTGTCCGCGGCTATGGGGAGGTCTATCCGTGGCATATAGCCGTGGATCAGCTCGAAAGGTGCGAACCCTGTGGTCACACTGACATTGCTGTTGAGGGCGACCTCAACCATTGGGCATTTCACTGCCCAATCCTTCTGATTGTCTCTGACGACCGCGCGCAATATCTGGCCAATCGAGCGGTTTGCCCGCTCGGTTGCTCCATCTGTTTGTGGATGGAAGGCAGTTGACATGAGGAGCTTAGTCCCCATGAGTCGCTGGAGTTCACGCCAGAAGATCGACGTGAACTTTGAGTCCCTGTCCGAGACGATGGAGTCGGGAACTCCGTGTAGTTGGATGACCTCCTTAAGAAACAGCCAGGCTACTCCCTTGGCTGACACGCTCGTCGTGGTTGGTACGAGGTGTACGAGCGACGTTAGTCAGTCGATGACTACCATCAGGTAGTCACAGTCGTTGGATTTGGGGAGGGGCCCCATTAAGTCGATGCCAATCGACTGCCACGGCCTATCCGGGATGGGTAGGCTGTGTAGTAGGCCTTTGGGCCGTTGTGGCCCAGTTTTCGTCATCTGGCACCTCGCGCACGATGTGCAGAATGCTTCTATGTCTGGGTTCATGCCCGGCCACCAATATGCTCTTCGAATGTAGTTCGAAGTCTTCAGATGGCCATAGTGGCCGACTATCTGATGTGCCCGATCGATGATAATTTCGATCAGCTTCCTTCCCCCTTGAAGAACAGAGCAGGGGACGGCAATGATGTCTCTCTTGAGCTGATTCTTAGTCCAGATCAGCCCGTCCTGGATCCCGAATCTCGGGTGCGCGTCCGGGTGTGCCATGATCTTTGTGAACATGGTGTCCCTGTGGTACGTGTCTCGTAAGACCTTGGACAGGTCTACGCCTTGCTCGACGATCCGGCGCAGGGGTGTGCCGTCAGTTCCTGCGGCGATGGCTCTGACGTCATCGTCGTCGTCATGGGATGCGGCGACGTTCGCGGGCTCTGGTGAGCCCTTGTTTAATGCGGCGGCTTCCGTTACTCTCGCCTCTGTCTTCTCAGCGAGGCGTTTAGAGTCTCTTGTCGCCACTGTTCGCAGGTCGACATACCGGTCGGTGGGCAATAACTCACTGTCCGGATCTAAACACACATCCGCGTTCACGAAGACGTGGTCCGGGTGATTGTCATCACTCGTGTTGCTCTCGTAGTAGCGCAACAGGCAGTCCGCTACCTTGTTCTCTACACCGTCTACATGAACAGTGTTGAAATTGAACCGGGATAGAAACTCCCACCATCTGACCTGTTGGTCAGATAGGATCTTCTGGGTCTCGAAGTACTTGAGTCCCTTGTGGTCTGTGACGAGAGTGAACCTTCGCCCCAGCAGTTTGTCCTCCCATTTCATGAGAGCCTCGAGCACCGCGATAGTCTCGTCCTCATGAGTCCGGTAGTGTTGCTGAGCCACGCTGAACTTCTTTGACAAGAAGCCGGCTGGTCGACAAGTTTTCCAGTCAGGACCTTGGCCGTAGACCGCACCGACACCGGCTTTTGATCCGTCGGTGATCACCCAGATTGGCTCTGGGCACCTTGCGTCTACTGGACGCAGGATCGGGGCCTTACAGGCCAACGCCTTAATGCTTTGCCAGCATTTGTCGAGCAGTGGTGTCCATTCGAATGGACGGTTATTATGCGCACAGCCCGATAGCGGGGTGGTATATGCGCTAACATCCGGCATGTAGTGTGCCAGATACTGTACGAGTCCGAGGAAACGCTGGACGTCGTTGAACGTCCGTGGCCTGCGCCACTCGCGGATGCGTTGCATCTTATCCTCGTCGGCATGTACCCCTCGGCCATCAATCATATGGCCGAAGCACTCCATTCGGATGGAGTAGAGGTCCACCTTTTTCTTGCTCAGAAAGAGGTGGTTCTTCCTCAGTCTGTCAAAGACGATGTAGAGGTGTTCTTCATGCTCTTGTATTGAGAGCGAGAATATGAAGATGTCGTCCATGTATACATGGACGAAGCGACCTATGCAGTCGCGGAAAATGGCTGTCATCAGCCGTTGGAATGTTGATGGGGCGTTACAGTCCCCCAGCTGTATCACCTGGCTCCTGAAGGTGCTGAGGATCGTGGCAAAGGCTGTCTTTGCTACGTGATCTGGATGGATCCGGATCTGCTCGTATGCTTCTGACATATCGAGTTTAGTTCGATATCGGCAGCGAGCCATGTCGCTGCGTATGATATCCTGATCTGGGAAGGGTGTGACATCCTTCACCGTGTTTTCGTTCTGCTGGCGCAGATCGAAGACGGTTCTCAACATACCGTTCTTCTTCGGCACACACAGCATGGGCACTGCCTGCTGCGCTACTGCCAGAATCCACCACTTTGCCGTGGTGTATCATTCTATCTTTGCCGACAGTTCCTCTCGGAAGTGTTTGGGGCATTTCGGTAGTCGATACCGCATGTGCTTGTTGGGATCAATGAGGTTGATCTCATGGTTGATCTCCCACAGTGGCGGGAGTTCTAATGGAATTCCACTGACTAGGTCAGTGATTCTTTCCATCCATTCCTCGCGGAGGCGAGGAAGGTCATCATCCGTGAGGATGATGGTAGTGGTTGGCTTAGAAGCCATTAAGCGCTGTTGGCGTCTATTAGATCCCGCGGCGCACGGGCCCGCTTTCCTCTTTCCCATCGCTTTCACCGTGAGGTGAGAGCGTCTCTCCCTGTGACTGTAGGGTGAGTTCGAGGACGAGTCGTCCCGCGACTCGTCCTCCTGGCTTCAATGAGCCAGGTTCGGCGTCGGCGCTTGGGTGATCCTGCTCACCCGTGGCCCTTTGTCCTCGTTCTTTGATTCGTCATCGTCGAATGAGACCTTGCCCGTGGGGATCACCTCGTTTCCCTTGCGGATCGTCCCTGGGCTCGAGAAGTCCAGGGTTATGCCAAATCTCCTTAGGAACGGTGTCCCTAAGATCATGTCGTAATATTCGACGTTTGCTACGTCGAAGTATTCATCGTATGTCCCACGACCAAACTTGATGGTCGTGTTCATTCCATAGTTGATCGTGGAATGGCTGCCTATGCAGGCTAGCTGCAGCGTGATTGGTTGCTCCAGGGAGAATGTCTTCATTCCTGTAGCTCGCGTGAATTCGGGGGACAGCAGTACCCCTTCACTGCCGCTATCTAGCAGGCAGTGGGCTTTTACGCTGTTTATTTCCCAGTACCCCGATAGGGTACGGTTCTCACTACGCAGACGTGTTGGCCGCGTTCTGTGTTTGCTTCGGTGGTGATACACCGGCTCGGCCACCTTGTCTGGCGTGACCGATGTGCGTGCCGCCATGACTTTCGTGGCAGTTTCGTCTTCCAGCAACAATGACTGCAGCCTTCGGTGGCCTTGGAAATGCAGATTTGAGATTGTGGAGTTGAAAAGCCATATTTTCCTCTCGGCAGGGGTGTGGCCAAAAAAGTGCCACACCTCCACGCAGGGCCTCAACGTGGCCCTGGAGTGAACATTGTGGATCGTATCCGTAATGGCCAACCTGCGAAACACTTAAAAACTACACCTACAGGGACCAAAAAGTGAGCCTGCCGGGTGAAGGAAGCCTGAAGAGTGTCACCATAGAGTGGCCAGATTTCAGGTGACCTAAAGAATGAGACTTTTCAAGGGACAGTATAAAGAGCCTGATGAAGTCACCAGAAAAACTGAGACCTCCACTGGCAGGTGTCAGGGCGATCAAGGCAGAGACGCACACCGATTGCCCCAATAAAGCCAAGAGCTAAAACTAAGTGAAATCCACACATGACCTGACAGGTCAAAACATACTTGATGCTCATGCCGATAGGATCAGACATTTTGAGTGAGGGACTTGATCTCGGCAAGAATCAGCCCAAGAAAGTAAATGCTGTAAATAATAAACACATAATGAAATAAACAGATCTCTTCACTAGCTGGGGGGGCCTGTTATTCTTTTAAGTGCTCACACAAAGACATTAAAAAGATAACAGAGGAAGAGATCAGAAAACATGGACAAATTAGACTTGAGTGTCCCCCAGCACCACAAACAAGAAATGTAACTAAGGGGAAAACAGTTGCACACCTCGAAAGGTAAAGAGCACCCAAGCTTGGACGTCGATATCCTAGAGGTACAAACACCCAAATGCCCCAAGCCCGATGACCCTAAAAAGCCCCGGCCCAAAAAATCTACTCAAGCATTGTGACAACTCCTAGCTCCACCACAGACATGGACATGGAATCTGACATCACCAAAACACAAAACATCCCCCTGATTCTACAGAAGAAGCAGCAACCCACCATCCAGACATCAGCCTTGGATTGCAAGACGTGCCAACATTATTCTCCCCCCCCAGAACAAAGGGAAGGGCCATGCCAAAGCAGCACCAGAAGTGTGGGAGGATCACATCCCAGCAGACATCGTCGGAAATTATCAAATATGCCCCGATGGGATCTATGAGCACATGGGCAAGATAATGATGGCGGACAGATAACGAGGCGACAGGCTGTGGGAGATTTCCCACAGGCTTTGCCTAGCAACAGTATATGGCACAAGAACCCTGAGACCCCTGGCCTTACGGAAAGGAGTAACAGGCAAAATACAGAGGGTGGTTACAGGGCTTCTAGCTGAGGAACATCTGGACATAGTCATCCAAGAGGGTGATCTGGTATTGGTGGAGGAGCTCAGTTTGCCAGCCCACTTTGCCAAAAGTGGAATGTATAAAGACCCAAGAGGGACCAAAAGAACTGGAGAGGCAGAAAGAGCCTCGAAAGTATGGGTGCTGGTGACTCTGCCAGAAGGAACACCCATAAGTTATAACCTTTTTGAAAACAGACTCTTCCGTGTACGGGGGGAGTACCTCAAGGAGGCGATCTTGCTGGTCCCCTTCCCATGGGAGCTACAAGAAGAACAGTGGTTCAGAATAGGAAGGACCCCTGCAACAACTCGAGAGGCAGATGTCCACCAAGCGATAGGCGGCTATGTTGGTCTTCGAACAATAGGAGACCTGATTGTCCAGAAAACTGCTGATAAAGGTGGCCAGATAGTCTGGAACATCAGACTAACCTTCAAGAGAAAGGAGGTCATGAGAGATGATGGTGGCAAAGATGTCATCATTGATACATTAGGGAAGTTGGACAGACAGTGGAGAGTGGTACGGGATGAATGGCTGATTTGGCCAGGAACTCACTGCACCAGCTGCCATGGAGTTGGACACGTAGAAAACAAGTGCCCCCTTTGACCACACATAGCACCTCTAGACAGGCGGATGGGCGACTCACTCCAAAAGAAGTGGATGAATGGCCGATCAAGGTTTATCTCAAGGCCAACCCGCGACAAAGAATACACCCAAAGAAGCAGAAGTAGGGTCAAAAGTATAATAGAGTTACGAAATGAACAATAATAATCATTGCATACATCACAAACCTCACTTTGTGAACTAAGTCCTGAAAGAAAAATCAAGACAAGAAAATAAGACGGGAGAGTAAGAACCCGACAACAACAACAACCAGCAAGTAAGTCAACAATGCTGAAAACAACAACAACAACAACAACAACAACAACAAAAAAGGCACCCACAACAACAAGAATACCCAAAGAGATGAACAAGCTTCTCTCGGGATCAAACATGATGGTGTCGGTTGACACCATAGACAGAAGAGGCCTAAGTAGAGCAGGAGGCCTGCATCTCAACCTTGGACATCTCACCTCGCCGTAAGGCAACCTTGCTGTCGTTTAAGCCTTCATGGCAGCAGAGCTTGACACATGGCCTGGCATGTCATGAAGATAGCTATAAAACATAACCGCCACTAACACATTTACAAACAAAATTATAAAACACACTTTGGTTGATTGTACCGGTCATGGCTCTGAATTATCTGGCACCTTGCTCTTAAAAGACCTACCTGGCACCCTGGGTGGGCACTTTAGGGTGGCGCAGAATCAGACGGGATGGCCTTCATCCTAGCAATCGGAGAAGCCACCCCTCAGTTCTGAGAAAGAAGGACCGACTGTCAACGAAAAAAGTGAAAACTCAGTCCTAAAAAACAATGGCCTGATAGAAAAAAAGAGTAACTGTCAGAAACAAGGTCACTCAAAAAACAACTTGAGGGCAAGCCAAAAAGCACAAAAGAGCAATGCCCGCTTGGCGAACCCAACCCAGAGAAGGAGAGGGGCCGATAAGGAGGAAAAAGACAAGGGGTTGAGGCAATGTCAGCTAGAAGATTACTTCCAGGCCAGGAGCCCAGCCACCGCACAAAACACCCAGCCTCTGACACAAGGAGAGCCAGATAAAGATAAAAGATGGGAGCAAAGTCCCCCTGCACGAAGTCAAACAAACGAGCAACCTGGGGAGAACCCCTTCCTATAACTAAACATAGAAGACCTGATAACGTCTGAAGAAGAGGGTGGAACGGGTGAAGATGAATACCCACAGCTGAAACAAAGAATGAAAGACAGACAGGCCAAAGTGGGAAAGACAAGAGGTATAACCATACCCTCATGGGATACAAAAGGAAGAAACAATAGCAACCACAAGTCAAAGTGGCACATGATCACAAGAATAATGAGGCTGAAAGGAATCATGGTGCTAGCGGTCCAAGAAGCCAGAATGAAAACAAATGAGGCAGAAGAAGCCTCGAGAGCAAACCTAGGAATCTTGTTCCTAGTCAATGGAGAACACTCCAACAAACTAGGAACGCTATTTGCCGTAAACCTGGCAAAGATAAACGCCAAAGAGGCAGAAGTCATTATTGGCCACAAACCACTGGTGCCAAACAGGGCCCAGATACTAAAGTTAAAGTGGGGAGACAACCAACAGCTAAGCCTGCTGAATGTCTATGCCCCAAATGACACTGAAGATAAAATAGACTTCTTTGAAACAATAAAGAGGTATCTGAACAAAAACAGAAAGGAAGCAATCTGCCTGTTGGGGGACTTCAACTGTGTCAAAAAAGACATAGACAGGAGCCCAGCCCACAAAGACAGAGAAAGAGTCACTGAAGCCTTGAAAGGAGTGACAGGAAGAAGAAAACTGAAAGACGTCTGGAGGCTACTAAATGAGAACAAACTCGCCTTCACATTCACGCAGAAAGGGTCAAGCCCGATGGCCAGAATAGACAGAATATACATGACAGACAATATGGTGGAACTGACATACAATGCCACAATAGAGTCAAACTTTGAAATAAGTGATCACAGCCTGATAACGGCAAAAATAATGGCCAACAATCTCCCGTACAGTGGAGAGGGCATGTGGAAATTAGATCAACAAACTCTAAGTGCAAAAGACTTTCAAAAGAGAGTAGAAAAGCTGCTAGTGAAAAACAATACCTGGGTCAAAAAATACCTAGAGGAAGAAGCAACAGCTGAAGGAGACAAGGAAAAGATAAGGCTGCTCCACAGAAATGGGAACAACCCACAAGCAAAGTGGAAAGTCCTGAAAAGAGAAGTGAAAAGAATAGCAATCAACATGCAAAAGCATGAAAGAAAGAAAAAAGAAGCCACAAAGAAGAGCTTCAAGAAAGACATAAAGAAAGAGTTGGAAAAGACTCAAGACCCGCACATAACAGATGGGGAACGAAGAAAAGTGACAGAGGAGGCTCTCTTCTTAAAAGAAAAGATAGACAAAATAGAGGCCGAGAACATAGAAAAGGCCAAAAAGTCCACAGAAGCCAGATTCCTAAAAGAAGGACAATCAAATACAAAGTACTGGTTCGGACTAAACAAACCAAAGCTGCCACCCAATACAATCCTGGGCCTGCAGGATGAAGAAGGGAGAGTAACAAACTCCACAAGAGAAATGACAGAGATAGCCTCCCAATACCACAGGAGGCTGCAAAAGAAGCAAGTAATGATGGCAGAAAGAGAAATTGCCATGGAAAAAATGAAAAGGCTGGTAGACAAAAAGCTCACTAAACGCCAAGCAGACATGATGGGGAAAGAAACCACCCTAAGAGAAATAAGAGTGGCGATAAAGGCCACACAGAATGGAAAGTGCCCTGGGCACTCCGGAATAACATATGAAATCTGGAAGCAATGGATGCCAGATGAAAAAAGAAAGAAAATGGGCAATGGACAAAAGCGCCCAGATATAACAAAATTGTTAAAAGCCATCTTCAATGATGCCGAAAGGCATGGAATGGAGGAAGATGAATACTCAAAGGGGATCATGTACCTCCTGTATAAGAAAAAAGACAACACAAGGATAGAAAACTATAGACCAGTAACATTGCTGGAAACAGACTACAAAATCCACACAAAGGTGATGGCAAACAGACTCAGGGAGGTGGCGGGTGATCTGATTCACCCAGACCAGGCCAGCTTCATGCCGGGAAGAAACCTATATGACCACACACGGCTGGCAGAAATAATGCCGGCCTATGCAGAAAGTGAACTGGAAGAGGGCTGTCATGACGTGTTTATTTCTTATAGTCAGCCACTCTGTCCTCCCATTCCGCACTCCACCCCTGTGTTTGCTCTGATCGCCCTTCGCCGGTTTCGGCGACCGATATTCACTGTTCGTGCCATTCACAATAGCCATGCCATCAAAGCGCGAGCGACGTCCTTGGACTGGCTTTCTGGTTCATCGCTGGCCCTATCACCTCCTCTGCTTAACCCCCTTTTTGATGTTGTTCCTGTGATCGAATTGTCACAACTCGTGTATTTCCTGCACCCAACTGTCTCTACGTTCCCCCTAGTCACTCCCCCTGCATCTTCGCCTGAGTTCGCCCAACCCTTCAGCCACTCTTCCTCTACGCTTGCTCCATTCGCTGTTCGCCCCATTCTCTGAATGACTATTCGCTGCTCACATAATTCGCCAGCAGGCACGCCATCACACACAATCGATACCATTTACCCGGTGTGATGGTTCATCACTAGCCCCATCACCTTCTCAATCCAACCCCTTTAGGTGTTCATATGGCCAGAATGCATTCCCGGGACGTTCTACCCGTAGGTCATGTGGAATCAACCCAGTAGATGAAGAGTCCGTGCAGGGTGGTGTATATGCAGGTCCCAAGGTGTATTCCTGTACATAGGTGCCTTCGCCCCCTTTTCTCTCTGTTGTTTCATGTTCACACCCTTCTTCCATTCTATTGTATGTTTAATCCATCTATCTGTATCATGACTGTGCACCCCTATCCAACCCTGACTAATGACGGCCTCTTTCCTATTCACTGTTACCATACGAGTATTTGGTATAAGTAGTTTACATTCGCATGTATATTCTCTAGTTCAATTATCATACGTCCATCTTGTGCAAACTTGACCTCGCTGTGACCATCGTCTTGAGCCTTCTCCTGTAGATTTCTATCTTTGACCAGAAGAAGACTTAGGCATCACTGGTGAGTTCTCATACTTCATCTTCGTTACCTTAGCCTTCGAATTATTTCCTCTGCTGTCGGTGAAGGGCTCTGAAGGAGTGCCTTCGCTGGCGAAAGGATTGTCACCACTTAGACAACCTTTCCGTGACACCTTGCATGTTACATCGTCAAGTGCCACAGGCTATTTTTCTATGACTGTAGATAGAGCGAGCTCCGTTCGGGCAGCCCTCTTATCTTCCGAACATTTGTTGGTTCATCCTCTTTGCCCAACGGCATAATTATTCGCACAAGTTATTCAGGCATTTGCTGTGTTCACTAATACACGATATTAATGCCTAAAAACCAATATTGACAAGGGCCTTATCCTAAGCCTTGACCAGGAAAAAGCATATGACAAAATTGACCACAAATACATGTGGGAGATACTGAAAAAGTTCAGATTCCCCAAACACTTTATAAACCTAGTAAGGTCCCTATATGGGAAAGCAGCAACAGCAGTAATGGTAAACAGAGTAATACCAACAGCCATGGAAATAAGGAGGGGAGCAAGGCAAGGGGACCCCATGTCATGCATCCTATATAACCTACCAATAGAGCCCCTAGCGTGGGCGCTAAGAAAGTCAAAGAAGCTTAAAGGCTACTCACCACAGGGGATAAGAAAACTCATAGCCAGCTATTCACAGATGATGCGATCATATATATGCAAGCAAAAGACAGCTACAAAAGTGTAATGAAAACGGTACACTTGTTCGAAATCGCCGCCACGGTGGTCTTCAACCTGAATAAAACAGAAGCGCTGCCAACAGGGAGCGAAGACTTCAGAAACAAAGTAATAACTACAAGAATGGTGGGAGACGAAAGACTACCCTGTTATGAATAGGAAGATCAAGCTATACATTCATATTCATCACTGACAAAGTCATAACAATTTCCCAGCACATCCTAGTACATGGATGTGCACGCATTTACTGCCGGCACAGCGCATCATGCGTGCGCACGCTATCACTCGCGCGCATATCTAACCGGCGACTTCGACCCTGAGCCCGGTTCCAGGGCGGACCGAGGGATAGATCTGAATGGAGCGCGGGAGGCGCTCCATCGTTCCTGACGCATATATTAATCTCCATATGATAAGGTACAGCCTTGGCACCGGTGCATGCATCGCGCACCGGCAGCACTCATCGCTCCATAACCCCCTATTGTATCTAGTTTAGTATGGGTTCGTTCCAAGTAGTTCAATAGCTAGCTACTGTACAATAACAACCCAGGCAGTAAATCTCCATGTTCGTGCTCTTGTTCTAGCCCATGAGGCTTATGACTGGATAGGTGGCATATCAGTCGGTGTTTAGTGTCGCTGTCACTGCGCGTGGTGTTCGCGCATACAGGCATAGTTGTTCTCTCATCTCTATTCTCTCCTTATGTTCTTTACGAACCTCACGAACTGCTCATGCATATGCAACCCCGCCGACCATACTTTCTACATACCCAACCACATAAAAATCAAAAAAGGTGGAGAGCCCATGAGAACCCTTGGTTCATGGGTCAGAAATAAAGTCACCATAAAATATAAATGGAAAGACATAATAGACAAGCAGAAAGCAATAATGGACACATGGGCAAAAAGCCACCCCTCCCTAAGAGGAAAAGGACTAATACTAAAAGCACTGGTAACGTCAAGAAGCTGGTTCTTAGCAACAGTAAATGGCATGCCCAAGGACGTAGAAAAAAAAATGACCAAGAACATGAAAAGCTTCCTATGGGATGGGAACGAAAGAGGGCTGATGGAGCTAAAAGCTGCCATGGTCAAATGAGAAGACGGAGGCCTTGGCATCCCAGACATAAAAGCAAGGCTCACCACAATACACATAATGTGGCTACAAAAACACCTAGCCATACCAGAAAAATGCCCAGACTGGGCTTGGATAGCAGAGAGACTCATATCCAAAGACATCAACCCCAAAGCAGTCCCGAAGGTAGACGCTGAGTCGAGGATAAGCTGGTTGAAGAAAACGTGGAGGACCAAGCAAGGGTTACACTCCAGCCTGCCAACATCACTAAAAGAGATGCTAAAGATGGCAGAGGCATACAACGTCAGGATACAGGCCAGAAAGACAGATAAGGGCCTAAAAGAAAAAATGTCGGTCTGGCACAATGTGGTCAAGCCGGGCAACAACTACAAATGGAACAAAAAGGCGTCAAAGTGCCTGAGGAAAAACCATGACATAGTCACAATAAAAGACCTGCCAAGGGCAAAAAGAGGGGAGATAACCCCAGACAAGAAATGCGAAGACCACCGTGCCTGCGTTAAGATGGTGAAGAACCTATACAAAGGTTACCCAGAGAAATGGGACCCGGAAAAAGTAACCCCCTACATGGACGGACTAGACCACACAACAGGGAGGAAAAGGAGATATAAACGCTTCACAAAAACAGGCGAAAACGTAGTGAACCCAGACATAACAGAAAGGGAACACCCAGAGAATGAAAAAGAGGAATGGCAGGCAAAGCCAACCTATAGAAAACATCACACAACAGGAAAGGAATGGGAAGTCTACACAGATGGATCATGCCTCGACCCAAACATGGAGTTGGCCAGAACAGGAGCAGGAATATACTGCGAAGATAACGAAAACTATACAAAGGCAATAAGGGTGCCTGGTAGAAAACAGACAAATCAAAGAGGGGAGCTAGTGGCCATCCTAAAGGCCCTAGAAATGATACCGAAAGGAGGCCCCCTGAAAATTAAAACCAACTCTACTTACACAGCAGCCGGAATAATCAAAGGATTAAACAGATAGGAAGACATGGCCTGGCTCAACGTAGACAATGCCGACATCTTCAAGAAAATAAAATATGAATTGACAATAAGGAGTGCAGTCACCACCTTTGAATGGGTGAAGGGACATGCCAGCACCAAAGGAAATGAAGAGGCAGATAGGCTAGCCTTGGAAGGGGCAGACAAAGATGAAGCCGACGAAATAGATCTAACCGTCCCAGAAGACTATAAGCTCCAAGGGGCGAGGCTACAAAGCCTAACACAAAAACTAGCCTATGAGCTAATAATGAGAGGAAACCTTAAAGCTTTGTAATGCACTGACATCTGGCATGTAATGTGCCATATATTGGACAAGGCCAAGGAATCGCTGGACATCAATGAACATCCATGGCCGGTCATGAAAACCGGAAGAAAAAAGCTTGCTGAAACCAGGGCAGAGGTATAAGAAACATTGGGGGTAAGCCCAATGGAAAGGGCAATATGGAAGACACTAAAGTCGCCCACGATAAGGAGAAACATCACAGACTTCCTATGGAAATTGCTCCACAGAAGGCTAAGAGTCAGAGTATACTGGAAAAACATACCCAGCTATGAAGAGAGGGCCAGCTGTAAGCAATATGGAGGTGTGGAAACAATGAACCACATCTAGTTTGAATGCCAAACCCTGCGCCGGTCAGAGGTCTGGGGAGCGGCGGAGACACTCTGGAACAAGACAACAGAGATAAAAGAAGGGGTAAACGAATGGATACACCCAAATGAAAACCTGATAAGGGGATTAGGAGCCGTAAAGAAAGCAGAATGCTTCTCCTCAACACAAACGCTGCAGAAGTACAAGGACGTGGTCCTAGAAATGGTGTGGCTCCTACAGAAGATAAGAAACGAATCAACAATCGGAGAAAATACCTTCACAAGGAAAGAAGTGAAAGCAAGATGGGTGGCAGAAATAAACCACCTAATACAAAGGGAGCACTCAATGGCCCTGATAAGAAAAGAAAAGAAAAAGAGAAGCCAAGATATAAGGCACTTCAAAGAGAAATGGGCATACACGGACTTCACAGTGACTCTACGAAAAGGTAACTTGACTATCAGAAGATGGCACAAGGAGCTCCCAAGTGGAGAAATGGGAGATGGGTGAAAACAGAAAAACACAAAAATATCTATACATTACCTTAAAATCATCACAATTATTGATACTAATAGCCAAGAGCCGCGTGGGATCTGATCCCCGTCAAACCCGACTGTGGCCCCTACGGGCTACGAGTGTGGGGTGGCAAACCTCGAAAGCCAGGCCAGTGACAAGGGAGCCTGGCTGACGAGGAGGGGGGGTGGGTTTTAGTGGGTAAAAGCCCCACACTGTCTTCCGAAAGGAAGTTTGTCTGCTAGCAGATTTCCCCTCCCTGGCAAAAAAAAAAAAAAAAAGCCATATTTTCAGATTTCAGCCCATCTTGTGGCTCAGATTGTTCAAATATAACCATTTTGAGAAGCAGAAGGGGTAGGAAGGGCCTAGGAGTGACAGTGCCATGTTTTTTCTTCAATCTCCAAAGCTGACAAATGTGTCATGTGATCCTTCACATGACCGCCAAATTATATCGGTCCAAATACCAAAATTGTGTGGAATCACTCTAGGACATCAAAAAAATAATTTAGAAATTTTCTTGTGTCACACTTTGAACACCATATTTCTCCTCCAGTAATGTAGATATTTCCCAAGTCTCTCCTAGAAGTTGTAGCTATGCATAACCCAAAGAGAATCTAAGAAGCAGTTTGGCAAAAAGTTCCTGCCTTCAAGTGTTATTGAGCTCACCATTGGATGGTCCTGAGTTTATATAAAGGTGCTGCATTTAAACGACTTCTAGCTTAGCACGTTGCCCTACGGGAAATGTGGGTAAGTGGGTTATTTACAGACAGCCACCTCAGACCTTGCCATTTGAGCTCCAGCATCACCAGTTTCCTGTCAGGCTGGCCTTTGTCATGACTATCAACCAGTCTCAAGGGTAGTCTCTTGGCACGGTAGGCATAGACTTATGGTACTTAGTATCTTCACCTGGACATTTTTATGTTGCAGTGTCAAGAGGCACTGATTGGAACAGAGTCCATGTTCTTTTAGGGGAGGGGAACAAAACTTCTAATTGTTACCTATCGCGAATCCCGGAAGTCAGAACTAGAAAGGACACCGGCTTCAACTTATGTGTTACACCCCAATGAACTATCATCCTAAGTATTTTGGATCAGAACTCAGAAGTCAGAATGTGTTGAAGTAAGTTAAAGGTGTTAAAGGTCGGAAACTAAGTCAGAAGGCAGAAAGTGGTAAGGCAGAGAGGCAGAGGTTGGAAAACAGAGGGATGGAGAATCTTGCAATACTCACTGTGCTAAGAACAGGAGGTAGAGCAAAGGGAATCACATATCGAAGGTGATTATCTGATTGCAGAATCGGGAGCATATATGAGGGGTTTTATACAAAGAGCTGAGGCAACATGTAATGTTGTACTACTAAGCATGCTCCAAAGAAAGTGAAAGTCGGATATGATATACAGGGTAAGTAACTAATCATGAACAAAGAACTATGAGGGGGGGGTGCAGGGTAGAGTCAAGAACAATGGGCAAAAGAAGAAGGGGATGGAAAGCATATTTGACATGACGGAACAATGGAACTCCAGAGGGACCAGACATATGGTCTTGCTGTGCTGCGAGTCAAGCCCAAAGGGTCCGAGTAATAGGGTCAAATGGTGAAAGGATATAACAAGGGGCAGGACATCAGAAGTATTGGAATGTCAGAAACAAGGCAGAACTGAGTGTCAGAAGTCGGAATAGCACAGTTGTAACACTAATATTGTATACAAAGAGGTGTTGCTGAAGCCTGATTAAATATGTAGTTTCATTTCACCAAATAATTCTTTGATTCTATTAACTACCCATGCACAATGTTAACCCTGTGCTTCACACAGGTCTATTGGCAATGCAGGTAAATAGGTAAATTTACAGTTTGAAGGGGTGTGTTGGAGTTACAAGCATGCCTGAGCCACATACACTAGCACATGCATGTTTGGGGTGCTTGAGACATGAGTCGGAGTTTCGCACCTTTCCCTCAGTCATATTACACATACTGTGTAACTGAGGTAAAGTTCTCTCATACTTGCTTATGCACAGTATTGATAGTTCTAGAAACTGACCTATCTGGTACAGATTCCAATAACATATAGTATATATATGTCTATATTTGGTGTTGTCAAATGACAATCCTCGATGGCAACAATCAAGCTTCCCACTCAAAAGCCTTGGTTGGGCTTTAGGGGCAGGCTCGGGCTTTCTGATGCGTGGCCCAGCTCGGCTCAGCTTTCTAGGGCTCAGCACGGGCTCAGCCCGGCTTAAGCCCAACCTTGGAAGATACTAAGACCTGGTACTGATCGGACAATGTAGCACACACCTACGAGCACCGACATAACACATCAATCTGCCAGTCCTGATGGGTAGGTACCATACCTCCCGCTCCGCGTGGCGCCTGGTTGGTTGGTTTGCCTTATGCAGCTTCGCTTCGCAGATGGCTCGGTGTTTTCCCGATCACGTGGCACGCCTAGGCGGCGCCGTGTGCCCTCTGCGTACTGATCAGCACTCACCCTATACAATTGCTGATGGAGTACCGCTGTCAGTTTATCACCATCTTTCCGGTGCCAGATACACCCCTCCCGGCCTGGCCAGGGGCAGATACATCAATATCACTCTTCATGTGCGACTGCGGAGTGCCCCCCCACCCAACTCACGAACATCAGATCAGATCAGATGCCAGTGCCCTGATCGCCTGCTTTAGTACCAGGTGACTCTACTGCCCCCTCATGACGGTTCAAGGCTGATCGCATATCCCGGCGAGATAACGTACGTCCCCCCTCGCGCTCGGGTCCGTCTCGATCCACCCTATTCCCAGTCGTGACTCGCGTCGCCGTAGACGAATGCGGACGCGGCAGCACGTACGTGCCCGTGCTGCTCCAGAAGGACACACCCACATTATCCCCCTCGTCGCTTGCCTGTGCATGTGTGTCATTCGGCGAGGTGTACGCGGGTGGGCGTTTTGGATTGTGCGTGCGGCGGTCATCATAGTGGCGTGGCACGTACAGGCCACATGCCTCATACCAAGCCAAAGTGTGAATTGATCATGGCCTGGTCTCAGGCTCAACACCTCGCCCTGCTCTATACTGGTAGATGCCCTAGGTGGTGTCGGTTATCCACTCTGCGGGTGACCATACAATCCATAGAAGCCAGTGCATATGTCACTGGTGAGGCCATTCTTCGCATCTAGTCACGATGTGTTGCAGCCAACGCATTGTCTCGCGGTACAATGATGTCAGCGCACCCGTCTTACTGTAAGGTGCTCTCGTCATTTGTGTTGGCTTGGCGAAAACCGTGCCGTGCGGAGTGGGGATTCAGAGCGGTCCTTACTTCCCTGCTGGTTCCCCGTTGGTTCCCCGTAAAGTTGCCTCGATTTTCATTTTCAAGTGGCGGTCTCTAGGGGAGAGGCCTATCCCCATGGGCTACGCTCCGGGCACGACCTGACGCTGAGGTAGAGTATCAGAACTAAGCGACAGTCGACGATACATACTGCCCGAAGTTGAAAGGATGGTATATCTGTCGAAGTAGCTCGTAAATTGACAGACAACAAGGGAATTGACTCGAGCGTCCAAATCAGGCCACAAGAATGCCCAGAATGGCTAGTAAAGAAGTCATTGCTATGGCAGCCGGCACGAAGCAGTACCTTGATCCGAGTGTACGCGTAAGCGGAGTTCATTATTAGCCGCCTAGCTGGTCCGTGCACGGTCTGTGCTGGTATAAAGACCAAGCGCAGTGGAATTCTTTTCTTCATACTTACCTTGATGGCGCAGGTGCTTTCATGTGCTGCGTCTGCGGGCTATGGGAGATGACCATAGCACGGCGACACATTGTCCCCAGCCAGCTCTTGTAGCTTGTATACGGTTTAGGCTGTATGCACCGTCTCAATCTTTTCCTGTCCTGGTTCGCTCCTCGGAGTGGCCGGGCTCTATTTTTTTTGGCCGTTTTCGAGAACTAACCCTAACCCTAGTATTTGTAACCAGGAGCCTGAGTTCTCGCATCTAAATTAGAAGTGGTCGCATTTGCTATACAGTAATGTCAAATAAAGATTATATATTATTAACTAGCAATGTGCAGCCTTGTTCTTCAATGTGGCCGCCGTTTCTCGCCACGATTCCTGCCACCACGCTATCTCCTCCGTCCAGAGTCCCCTCCCCGGTCCAGCGGGCTCTCAAAAAACTCCGTCCCTGCAGCGGAAAGGGCTTGTCCAACGTATAATGCACAATGCACACGTCGGGCACCATCGCCTTCCAGAGCGCCGGGCTCCGCCACTTTATCGCGATGTTGGCGTTATACGCGTAGGGCAGCCGCATGGCCTGCAGCCCGAAATACGCGTTCAGGAACGCCTGCTCCGCCATCGACGGCGGGAACCTCGCCGTCCCGATTTTCGAGAGCATGTCCTCGAACACCGCGGTGCTCGTGCGGAGGAAGAGCACGCCCGCGTTGAACTCGACGGTAAACCCGGGGTGGTCCCTGTAGATGTCCGGCACGGCCGCAAAGTTATAAGGCAGCGTGAACAGCTCGACAAAATTCCGGCGGACGAGCGTGTCTGCGTCAACGTATACGAGGCTTTTGATCCCTATCGAGTCCAGTGTCCAGATGTTGAGTTTCGTGTATTGGTCGAGGTATAGACGGTTCACGCCCTTGCCGTGGTGGGGCGGGGCGATCCGCGACACTGGATGCACAGTCCACCCAGCTGCGGTCGCCAGGCAAAGCGAGCCCGCCGACACGCTGCCCGGGATGTAGACGAGAATCCTGCGCATGTTCATATTGGCAGCATCCAAGGAGTGGCCCAATGTGATTATCGGTCTGATATAGGAATCCGTGTAAAGGGACGAAACGACCGCATGCTCCTCGGGATTGAGTGCTGTCGTCTGGGACAAATAAGTCTCTTGCGACCAGTCAATGACAGAGGCATTATTTCTTAACCACAAATGAATGTGTACATATAACAGCAAAGACAAGCAAAGCACTCACAGTGGCTCATAATAGTCTAGAGAAAAAATCTCCAGTGATTAGTCGGGCAGAATGAGAGAAATAACCTTGTTTCATGTATATACAGTTGCCGTCCAAATCAAGGCAAAGTTGTACCATATAAGTGCAGCAAAGCCCGGGCTCAATCCCAGGGGTTGGCCTTCCGCAAGGTAGAAGCCCGGCCCACCGATGCCAGGAAACCCCGGCCGCTGGGAGATAGTCAGCTGACAGGTCCGCCGGACTGGTCCGCTGACACATAACCCTAATGGACCCATAACACCACATAGCCACCATAGCCACTAACGTACCCACAACACGTCCACAATATAGCCGTATTAGGTTTCCCAATATATCTTTTTTTTCCATCGCTTGACAGCCTCCTTATTCTGCATGCAAGTTGACCCTGAAGTCCAACCCTCCATTCTTCGCAAAGATCAAGGACAGCTGCCGGCAGAACACCCACTTCGCCGAATAGCAGCTAAGACCATCTGCGTGAAATCAGGCTGTTCTGGTGAGTACAACGTACCGTTCGTCACTAAGAACTCCAAGCGTGGAAATATGGGGAGGGCCTGTCAGCAGGTAAGCCGAAATATTCATTGCCTCAAATGCCAACGTATTTTGCCTCGCAGTGCTCAACTTGCCACATCGTCTCTGTTCACCATCGCATGGCGCCCTTACTGCAACAGCCACATCAACCGGTCATTCCTGTTCCTATTCCCCAGCAGCTCCAGCCTCAACCACCTAAGACATCGATGCCGTGGGGTCACATCGTTCGCCTGCTACTCCCCCACATGCTTCGTCATCTGCTCAATCTATGGATTCGGAGGCGCCTCCTTCCACGCCTGACGACCCGGCTGCTGCATCAGACTCTCAACCAATGTTGTTCTTTCACGTCCTTCCCACTCGGTGCCATGCTCTCAAATCCACGAAGTTGACCATGCATATCCCAACGTTATCATAAATGCCTCTAAATCACATATGGCAGATGTCAGGGCCCATGCTCCTGAATTCTCACAATCTATTTCAAAACGGCCCCCAGACTGGAGCTCAACATCAGAGCCAACTGCAGACGTGATGGCGCCGTCCTTGACACCAGCCGACGGCAATTCGGATCGCATGACCCAGTCTGTAAACTTGACAAGTCCTTCCCTTTATCGATCTCTTCCATCCTTGTCGACATCGGGAAAGGCTCGAGCCAATGGTCCTTCCGCCTTCGAGAAAGTGGTCTCCAAGACGAGACCATCGTATTTACCGCCAAACATAGTAAAGAGTGGGAGGAGATGATGCAGCGTAGCCGCCTAGCTGGTGAGTAACTACTGTCTTCTTGACTGTTGGTGAAGATCTTCACCTTTGACAACGTGTATTAGAACGACGACGACGCGAGGAACTAGAAGCACGCCGCCTAGCTCGTGAATTTTCTGTGGAAGCAAATACTTGGCTTTGGGAACGTGCCGTACCAGTAGATTGGAAGAAGGCTATGAAGGACCCTAATTTACCCAAACTCAGGTGGAATGGTATGGCCATCTCGTCCTTATCATACTTCTGGTGTGTAAACATAGTCTATGCTAGGGGTCCCTACGAAACTTCGAAGCGCAGTATGGGAACGCGCTATTGGTAACGGACTTGCGTTGAGTAAAGGTAGGGATTATGCTTCTAGCACCCCCTCAACCTTCTTACATACTAGGCTCAAATTGTCCTAAATGCAGGTTTCGATGTGTTCAATGCCATGCGTATCATTAGAGGCATCTCCCCTAGCAAGGCTACCGCAGCAAGAAAACTATTGAAGGCCGTACTGTGGCCTGGTAAAATACACGTATATATGCAGAGCAGAAAGTAGCCGAACCTGACGACGGGAGAAGGCATTAAAACCCCTGGAGAGGAAAAAGCATTTCAACCGTGCAGGGATGTGAACGGAGAGAGAAAGGGGGGCGGGGAAGCCAAAAAAAAACAAAAAAAAAAAAAAAAAACTAAGAAAAAACAAGGCTACATGAAGTCTGTACGCACGGGGCAAGCGAGCCAGAATGCCTAATCACCTGTGGGAAGGTGTGAATGCGACCCAAGCGAGCGAGCGAACAAGGGGATAAAATAAATAAGCCCCTCACTAACAGACAATAACGATCTGTGACTGTGACTTTGATCCTGACACATCGAAGTGAGACTCTAGCCTACAGGGGGGAGAGCCTTTTAAACACACAGCCGTGGTGATGGAATATACGTTCAGCGGAACGAAGATTAGCAGCAGCGAAGGGTAATCACCTGAAAAGAAAGATAAATAAAAAGGGCAAAGGCAAGGAAAAGACGCGGGTGACCCAACAGCCTGTACGGAACCACATGCAGCCTGCAGGGGCAAGTGAAGTCGGTGCAACAGTTAAGCCAGCGGCCCGGGTGGAACTCACCTTGTGTTCCTAGTGAGGCCGCCGCCGCGAGAAAACCATTGAAGGCCGTAAAGAGCATAGAAGGGTAAGCACAATATGAAGTGGTGAACGAAGAATTTTTCTCATGACAGTGCGTCGACAGCAGAATGACCGTGAATGAGTGCTTGCAAAACAACTGGGTGCTTGCGAACCTACAACTTGAAAGTGTCGGAGGACCAGCACCCTATTCCCTGAATGACGTTGTCGGGGACACCAGCGAGTGTGAGAGACGTCGCGCCGCCAGATTGAAGGGAATGTCCGCCAACGTGGTCACTGAGTATGGAACACAGCCAGGAGACGAACCATGCGGAAGTAGGGGTGGAGCCTGCAGAGGTCAGCCAAAGCTCAGGGTGGAAGGGGAAAAGAGAGTCGCGAGAGCAGAAGCATGTCATGAAGAGGAAGGGGTCAAAAAGCATATGTCCTCTGAGGGCCACGCTGGCGATGCCGGCCTCTAGAAAACACTACACGTCTCGAGTGACGTCACTTCATCACCCATACACGCCTATGGGTTATTTTAATATTAGGGTTACATGTCCGGCGGACCTGTCAGCTGACTATCTCCCAACGGCCGGGTTGCTCTCACCGATGCGGGCTGGGCCCGGGCTAGGTTCCGCCAAATCAGGCTCGGCTGGGCTCGGCTTCGGGCTTGAGCCCGAGCCGTGCAGCTGAGGTGTCCACGCTGTCAAGGCGGGGCGGCATGGGTCTTGAGGGGTGAATGCACGTGTGGCGTGCTGCGAGGGCTTGTGCTCACTGCTACGTCCTCATATTGCTGAAACATCATGACCAGACGCGTTCCGCAGATCCATGGATGGGACTTTGACCCTTCCGAGGCTGTTGGTGCGTCGTTCGCCGTAATGGAGAGGCTTATAGCGAAGATCAATGGTCCGCGCGGCCAACGTTGACGGCCCCACTCGAAGAGAAGGCGACTCGGTTTCATTCTCTTCATTCCGGTGACCCGCGGCACCTCGTGGCACATCTCGACCTCCGACCACCTGGAGTGCATCCTGGCCTACTACAAGCGTGGCGCCTTCGATTCCAAGTGGGTCAAGATAGGGCATGCGGGGTTTACGGTGCAGGGTGAGTGTGGTGAGGCGATTGCGTGCGTGGGCATGAACGCGGGGGCGCACTGCAGAAGGAGGGCAGAATCGGACGGCAGCGCATGAGGGCGCCGAGGCCAATATCACTCCTCACCCCGCGCCTGGACGTTAGACGTTGCATGCATCTTCCTTCATCATCTTCACGCTCCACGCTTCATGCACCAGGATGGGTCGTGGGTTCTTTGCGAGCTTCTTTCGTGCGGGTTTCGCTGGTAGGAGTTTTGATGGCTCCGTGGTTTGGAGGCGGCTGTTTCGCAGGGTGTCGCGTTTGGCTTTTGCCTGAGGGTTGGTTGGCAAGGGTAACGATAAAGGGTGGGATAGGTTGTACCCCGCGTTGAACGCACCAAGCAGCGCTGACGCCTTCTTCACAGGATGAAGAGGGTGGGGATCGTTCACGCTAAAAGACCCTCCTTCACGCAGCACTTTAGCTCGGCGTTCCATACATCCGTACTATGCACAGTATGCACTAGATTTCTCTATTATGTTTAGTTCTGGCTTGGGGCAATACACCGTCGTCCTCTGCGATATAACAGTCATTGTAAAACGTCGTCTAGAATAACCGTCCAACAAAATCCAGAAAATAAACCTCGTTCCCAGCATCCATAGTAGTGGGGATAGGACCATAAGCAACCACGGTCAACAGACTCGTTCTATAGAGACTCCGTGCCCGTGCGTGAAGCTCGGAATATTTCAGTTACGTACACCTCTCACTACCTTTTGGGTAGACCGCCACAGGTCGTGTCTTCTTATTCCCACGTTCTCACCGCAGTTGCCTCACCTCCTTTCCCAGAGACCACCCCGACCTCTAACTCCTCCAGGACCATAATCAGCAGATTTCCAAAGCTTCCCTTTCATCCAGGCATGGCGAAACGCCGCCGATCGTAAAGCCGTCTTTGGTACCGTCAACGGCAAGCAAAGTTTATTCCGGGACCCCTAAGTAATCAAGGGGACTGACTATCTCATGAATCTTTATGAACAGGTCACACCACTGTCTACTTCTGGACTTGTCGCGGGGAGAACGGACATCGAATCTACCTCCACGACGCAAACCGATCAGCATCAGCGGGCCGGGCTTAGGTTGCTTTCACTCGGTAATGTTTTCATGCCTGTTAGCTACTACCTTCTAACTCGCTCAGTAGACGGTGGCGGAATCCGTGGCTTGTCAGAACTCATCATACTACGGGAAATCATGCGAAGAATCCAGCTCGAAGAAGGGCGACCCACCGCCCCCCTTCCTTGTGAATATTTCGACTTGATCTGCGGTACGAGTACAGGCGAGTAAGTTATTTTCTTCTCGATCGCCGTCGTTCACTAATACTTTCAATGCAGACTCATAGCACTCATGCTGGGCCGCCTTCGCCTGCCCATAGATAAAGCGATCGATGCCTATGGCACATTTGCCGAGCAAGTCTTCTCGGAGAAGAAACCATTTTGGAAGGATGGAAGGTTCAAGGCTAGCAATTTGGAGAAGGCTATCAAGGCAATCATCCAGGAATCGACTGGTGACCCTGACGCACGCATGCTCGATCCAAGGCCGAGCAGTGAAGAGTGCAAAACGTATGTTCACATTGCCGCTCGTTCCCGACGTGGTACATAGCTGAGCGTAGCCCAGGTTCGTCTGCGCGATGCCCGCGAATAACATCAGCACACCCCGCCTCTTTCGCACGTACAGCGTCGGCAAATACGAATCATTCGACTGCGCGATATGGGAGGCCGCCCGTGCTACGTCTGCCGCTCCTACTTTTTTCAAACCGATTTCCATCGGGAAACCACCTATGCGTGAACCCTTTGTTGATGCCGGCCTGGGTTGCAACAATCCGATCAAGCAAATCCTTAAAGAAGCAGAACACATCTTTCCTCTTCAACATATTGCTTGCGTTGTCAGCATCGGCACTGGACATGTCACCACTGCCAGCCTGCCGGCATCTAGTCTGCTTAATAACATCATACCACTAAGTGTAGCTAAGGTATTGAAGAAGATCACCACAGAATGTGAGACAACAGCGGAGGAAACCGAGCAGCGCTTCAGACCTGCACCGAACGTCTACTTCCGGTTCAGTGTGGAGCAGGGAATGGAAAGCGTAACATTAGCAGATTGGGAAAGGTCACCAGAGGTGACAACGCAAACATTACGCTATCTTGGGCGGCCACCGGTAGATGAGAGGGTAACGGCTGCTGCCATTGCTCTCAGGGAGCGCCCGGAAGTGATACCCTCTGCATACCTCAGTGCGTACAATGTGCAATGGTCCCAGCTGATGACATATGTTGTATGGTAGACACTGTAGGCGGAGGCACTGTCAGCCAACTATCAGGTACACAGAGAGCTTGCCGTAAGGCTTGTCCTCTACCAACACGGAGATTTACTGGAAGACATGATATTCTTTTGCAACTTGAGGAATACTTCTTCCCAAAACAAACATCCACTGCTAGGGAGCAACTGCGCATCTTTGTCTTGTATGGGCTTGGGGGGGTGGGAAAAACACAGATTGCTTTGTCATTCATTGATGAGTTTTATCAATGGTGTTGTAGTTTATCCAGGTCTGCTATGTATCGACTAATCTGCTTTATATTTAGCTTTTGGAGTGTATTATGTGGATGCAAGTAGTGTGTCCACTATAGAATGGGGCCTAGAGGACATTGCTTGGGATGAGGGCATTGGTGAGACTGCTGAGGATGCTCTTCTATGGCTTTCTGGACAACACCAAGCGTGGCTACTCTTGCTGGACAATGCTGATGATGGAGATATAAAGCTTCAAAAGTATTTCCCAGCATGCAAGCATGGAAACATCATTGTGACAAGTCGCATTGCAAAGTGGCGTGTCCATGCACTCAGCTCCAACTGTCATGTGTCAGGCATGAAGGATGCTGAGGCAATTGATTTGCTCCTTGTGTTCTCTACAGCCAAAGATTGCACAAAGGATCATGGCTTGGCAGCTCAGATTGCTGAAGAACTTGGTTATCTTGCCCTGGCCATTGTGCAAGCAGGTGCCTATATCTCAAATGGATGCAGCTTGAATGGATATCTGGATATTCTCAAGAAGGAGCAGGCTCAGTTAATGAGCAAGCACTCTGACATGATAGAGGATTATCAGTTGGGAGTTTATACAACATGGGAAATTAGCTTTAAAGAGCTAAGTCTCATAGCACAAAGCCTGCTACACCTGTGTGCATTTCTCCATTATAGTAGTATTTCCAAGAGCATCTTTAAAAGGGCAGCTCTCATGGATCCAGATGAAGATGATGTAAAACAGTTTCTGCAAAACTTTCAAACTGCAGATGGTGGCTGGAGTGACTTTAAATTTCAGGAGGTTGTTAATGAATTAACTTCTTACTCACTGATAACCATTAATGAGGGAGATGATACATTTTTTCTTCATCCACTAGTACATTCTTGGGCTGGGGAAAGGTTGGAGGAGGAAGAGCAGGAGCATACCCGAGGGTGCATGATGCAGATACTAGCACTTTCTATCCCATTCGGAGAGAGTACAGAGGACTACACCTTTAGGAGAACTCTTCTCTGTCACATTAATGAGTTACATAGAAAAGGTGCAAATCCAGACATGGCAAATAAATTTGCACGAGTGTTTGATAAAGCAGGGCGATGGATAGATGCTCGAGAGCTGCATGTTAAGGTCATGTAGGCAAGGAAAAGGGACCTTGGTGAGGAACATCCCAACACATTGATTGCCTTGGGCAGCCTTGCAGCAACCTATCAGAGTCTGGGCCAGTGGAAGGATGCTCAGGAGCTGGATATTAAAGTCGTGGAGGCAAGCAAGAGGGTCCTTGGCGAGGAGCATCCTGACACACTGACTACCATGGGCAACCTTGCTGGAACACATCGGATGCTGGGCAAGTGGAAGGATGCTCAGGAGCTGGAGATTAAAGTCATGGAAGCAAGCAAGAGGGTCCTTGGTGGGGAGCATCCTAACACACTGACTGCCATGAGCAACCTTGCTGCAACTCATCGGAGTCTGGGCCAGTGGAAGGATGCTCAGGAGCTGCATATTAAAGTCATGGAGGCAAGGAAGAAAGTCCTTGGTGAGGAGCATCCTCACACCCTGACTGCAATGGCCAACCTTGCAGTAACCTATCGGAGTCTGGGCCAGTGGAAGGATGCTCAGGAGCTGGAGATTACAGTCATGGAGGCATGCAAGAGGGTCCTTGGTGAGGAGCATCCTGACACACTGACTGTCATAGGCAATCTTGCTGCAACCCATCGGAGTCTGGGCAAGTGGAAGGATGCTCAGGAGCTGGAGATTAAAGTCATGGAGGGACGGAAAAGGGTCCTTGGTGAGGAGCATCCTAACACACTGACTGCCATGGGCATCCTTGCTGCAACCTATCGGAGTCTGGGCCAGTGGAAGGATGCTCAGGAGCTGGAGGTTCAAGTCATAGAGGTAAGAAAGAGGGTCCTTGGTGAGGAGCATCCCAACATACTGACACCAGCCCACACCTATGGATAGACACAGGCTAGGCTTTCCCCAATACTGGTGGCATAGATGAATTTTTGGTTTGAAAAACTGTTTAAAGACAGCTAAGATTTTTATAAAAAGGTTAGGGTCTTTAATGTAACAAAACACTTTCACCAAATTTAGTGTTTTCTCAATCCCAAGCAAGTGTGATAACATTGCAAAAGATAAGTGCAAAAGCTATAAGAAACACTTGTCAAAGTTATAGTCTTAAAAAGAAAGAGAAAGTAAATGTTATAAAAACATTAGAACATGCCACTACATTCACTATAACAATGCTTAACCCTAATCGAAGCCAACTACCAATTCCCAAGCATGCATATATCCACCTTGAACGATCACCAAGATCGCTGAACTGACACACCTATATTTGAATCCACTTGACCTGATCAATCTAACCATTCTGATGCCACAGGACTCGACACCATGCACATTTCATCTATTTGTATCCTAACTGTGCACACCCTATCCAATTCTGACTCACAACTCTTTCCTATTTGCTGATAGCATACGAGCATTCAGTATAAGTAGTTTGCATTTGCATGTATATTCTGCAGTTTGATTGTCATATGTCTGTCTTGTGAAAAACTGTTAAGACCTGTTCCTGAGTCCAGACCTGAGGCCTCCGCCTCAGATCTCACTTGGGAACCCTCTGCTTAACTCGGTTTTCCTATTGGTTCATCATTCACCCTGATCCCCTTTCTTAGATAGTCCTGTTCCATTTCTGATGATCGTCCGTCGACCCTTCTTCCTGCTCGATATGGGCATTGATGCCCTCTTTCCATTCCTTGCAATTAGTATATAAACCCCCCATCATGTACACTAATTCCTCAGTTCTGATATCAACTTAGATTCCTCATATCTTTCCGCTTCTCTGTCTGACCTTGTTCCGAACCTCGGCTCATAGCCGAATCTGATCCTGAATCCATTTCCCGAAAATAGGGTGGAACACTGTAGTGCGCGCAACCTACGAAGTTGAAGCCAAGCCCTCAGTTTCCAAACTTCTGCTCACCTCGGCTCAGCCCTCGGGTTAAGTCTTAAGTCTGACTTACTGTCATGACGCGTTTATTTCCTATACTCAGATGCTCTGTCCTCCCATTCCCCACTCCACCTCCGTTGTAAGAACCCTTGGTGCTGCGAGTGCAGAATCAAGGATGATAAAGCTGTGCTATCTTTAGATCGCACTAGCTAAGCTTCTGAGACTCGAGAGAGATGTGAAAGTAAGATGCCATTCTAAAGCTAAGTACAAGGCTATATATACGAGAAGTCAAGGGGCCATGCAGTGGCACAAGTGGACATTAGGTGGCTGGTGGACATCGGTGGACAGAGACACAATCAGTGTACAACATGCATAAGGCACACGCGAAAGGTGGACTGATAAACTATGCGCGAGTGGACCGGTAGACGGGTAAGATATGTGGAAGTGGAATGGTGGACTACATCAATCAGGCACGCGCAAGTGAAACAAGAAAAGGGGGGGGGGGGGTAGTGTCCGAATCTTAAGCACTATGGATCTAAAAATAGAACATGGAGACTAAGCGAGGGATAGATCTTATCACCGTACAGGGAGTGTAACTCCCTTACATCTCCCCAGGACCAAAATGTTGACCGCCCCGGTCAATTGTAAGGCTGGAAAGGCCGAGGTCAGCCCGAGGTGGAGGTGTCCAAAGGGATATCGGCACTGTCAACGACTGAAGTCACGGGAATGATGGTGCGTGAGCGGGGATAGTAGGGGACCACGGGAAAAGCAGCAAAAGGAAGCTTATGGACTGATCCGTCGAGTTTGGCAAGGACATACGCGCCGTTACGGTTGCACCTGACCACAAGGAGAGGCCCCAGATAACGCGGCTTTGTCTTTCAAGACAGGTCGGCCTCAATCCTCATGTTACAGACCAGAACAAGGGAGCCAGGCGCGAAGTCGTAGTCTTTAATGAGATTCGCGTTCTCCTTCTCGAACTGAGCAATGGACGCGTAGCGAGCTTTCAGGACACGAATTTTGATCACTGCCAAGTCTTCCTCCCTCTTCTCAAGCTGACGAGCACGGATGGCAACAAGGTCGACATAGGAGAGGGGTTTGTCGAGCTTCGGCACCAGGAAGGTGGCTTCAGTTAGGTCGAAAGGAAGTATGGGGTCGATACCGTGTGCCATGTAGAAGGGAGAAAGCCCCGTATCCTTTCGTACCGTAACACAATCCGCCCAAAAAACGTGGGGAGTCACGGAGGGCCAGCGAGAGATATCGCCGTTGCATGCCTTAACGATGCATTCCCTGACGCTCCTGTGACTTTGCTCTACCAGCCCATTAGCCTGCTTGTTATAAGGAGATATCTGGATATGCGTAATGTGATATTTTCTTGCCAGCCAGTCCAGTCCCGCGATGATCGGCGCTCCATTATCCATAACAATCTCCTCCACTGCTCCCCATCAGCACAGCAAATCTTCGAAAATAAACCGTCCCACTGCCGCTCCCGTTTCCTTCGCCAAAATCCTGAACTCGGGGTAAGAGATCAGGGAGCACCGACCCTGCAAAGTGTAGGACACTCCAGCCACCCTCGGCATGTGCATCGTATCCACGTGGACCCTGCGAAAGAGAGGAGCTGGCGATGCAACGACCGGCGGAATGTGGACGTGCTGCGTAGACCTTGTCTGGCACTCATGACAGGTTTTGATGAACCAAGCGATGTCCCTGTCAATCCCAGGCTACCAAAAGCGGTTGGTCAGGGTCCTACCCTTCGAATAAAAACCTTTATGCCCCAGCTTGTCGTGCGCCTGTAACACCAAGGAGAGCCACTCTGTAGGATGCAGGATGACAAGCTGATGAAAATGGGATGGGCCCCGGCGCCAGAGCTGTCCGTTCCGAACAGAAAACCGTGAGACCCCCTTGACAAACCTCCGGAAGACAGTGTCGTCCATGTTGGCCGGTCTCTTCGCCGTAAGCAAGAAGTCCTTGATAATGGGCAGCTCCCTGTCAGCGGAAACATCAGAGTCTGAGCGTGGCAAAGTGATATTCGGCCCCTGAGTCAGCATGGCGTTTAGAACAAGTGGGAGGAATGGAGGCGGATCAGGCAGCAAGAGCAAGTATGGCAAAGGCTGTCCCCCGGCCCCTTCCCCGTAAACGGCTCCTGGCAGTGTCAACGCTTGCCCCCTTGTCAGATAACTGACACTTCGTTGGAAGTGCGGTAGCGTTGACCTGACCTTCTCCTCTGCCTGTGCCCCAACCCACGAATTCACCCATACTCCCATTTCCAAAACCTCGTCCACCCAATCGTCCTGTGGTTCCTCCTCATCCTCCAGTGCCCGCCGCCGTTGAGACAGTCCGTCTGGCCCCACATGATCCCTGCCCAGCACGTGCACGAGTTTGAAACTGAATAGCAAGATTCCAGCGATCCATCTGTTCAGGGTATTGCTCAGCTGAATGTCCGGATTGTTGAGCATCCCCTTAATATATTTTGTGTCTATCTCCAAGTGAAATGTGGGCAGGCCCACCAGATGGAGCCTGAGAGCCTTAAGCGCACGATAGACCCCATGCAACTCAAGCTTGGACTGGGAATATCTGCCCTCACGCTCCGTCCACGATATTGAACCGTACCTAGATCGCTTACGGCAGCCCTGTTCGTCCAGCTGATAAATGATCCAACCCACCGCGACAAAAGACGAGTCCACTGCCACAATGACCAGATGGCGACTGGGGTAATGGATAGGTGCCAAGGCTGGTGCCGAGACAACCCGCCGCTTTAAGGCATCCATCGCCACCTGCTGCTCCTCCCCCCACACAAACTCCATGCCCTTTCTTGTCAACTGTACCAGCGGCCGAGAGATCTCAGCAAACTTTTTAATAAAAATCCGCACCACACCACATGTGCCCAAATCCCTCGAACTTTGGTCAGATCCCTACACGCTGGCCAATTCTCGATTTGGACACCCTAGCCTGATCCGGGATGCGGCCTTCATAATTACAGGTGTTCCCAACAATTTTCACCTCGGGAACTCCAAGGTGAAGTTTGTGTGCTGAAAAAGTCCCTCCTGTGTGCTTCATACGATGGAAGATCCAATTGACATTGTTACAGTGTTCCCATACGAATCGTCTGATTCCCTTGTTTCCTGGCACCGTTTCACAAGTCCCATCAGGCAGCTCATATCTAGTCTTTGGACCAAGGATGGGAACATCATATAGGAAGGGCGGCGCCGTGTCAAGTTCATCCTGAAGAATAAATGTGACGTGACCTTGAAAAATAGAGACTGAATTGGACCACCCCATCGGCAAGGCCATAAGCCTGTGCGGCCCCAGCGGCATTTGAAAGGTTGTAAGATTGTGGGATTGTTGGGCGATAGGTGCATGATCGTATCCGACGTATAGGGTCCCCCATTGAGTAAATGGCCCTTCCTGCACAGTGCTCGGCGTACGGTTCAACATTGGGGGGCAATCCTGCATCCTTAATAGTGACTGCGTTTAAGGGCTGCAAGTCGTGAATGATCCTAAACTTCCTGTTCTTCTTCAGCACACAAAACCAGCGGGATCTATAGGAAGACCCAGAAGGCTCATAAGTTCCACACACAATTTTATCCCAGATGAACTTGATGACCTCTTCGCGTAACCCGTGTGGAATAGGAATGTTCTTCAAAGCCCACGGCTCGTGTTCGACGGTCGGTATGACAACCAGATCGAAATAATCCTCTTGAAACCTTCCTCTCTCCGCATCCTCCCAAGCCAGTGCCCCCTCATTCTTCATCAGCATTTCAAATACTAAGTTCACTTCTTGCTCCCACAGAAACCCCTGTTTGCGCAGGGCAAACCCTTCCCATCTCTCCTTCATCAATCGTTTCCCAAAAGCTCGCAGAACTGCCAGGTGTAGCGAAAATCGTGGCAGGGTGAGTAACGGATCCTCCGGGAACCACCGCCTCGGCCTTGCCTGCTCTGGAAGCGTAGTGGGGACTGGTCGAACCTTCCTAGCTACCGGCTTATACTTGAGCCCTAGTGCAGGGCTCGTGAAGTCGTACACCGCCTGCAAGTGGTGTGATGCCATCGGCAGGCTCACCGAGAAGAGGGATGGAACTGTTACCGGCGGTACGGAACCTGATACTGACATGGAAGATGGGGTGGTCAGCACTAGATGCGCATGGTGCTGCCCGCCAGTGTGGTGAGGCGTCATTGGTACCCATATCCATCGACTCGGCTTCTTCGGATCAAAGATTATTTTTGTGTTTCCCCTACATCCTCCATATCACACTGCGCTGCCATCTGGAAAGGCCTGCCTAGCAATAGACAGTAAGGCACTTTCTTGATGATCCATGCGTGGACAAAGATGCTGATGCCTGCGATCATAAGCTCCAAGTTTTCGACGACGCCCGTGTTCGTCTTGGTCCCTCCATTTGCGTCCCACATGTTGAGTTTTATATCGGGATTCCAAGGCAAGTTCAACTCTTTCACCACCTCTTTGCTAATACACACTAACTCCGCCCCTGAGTCGTAAAGGCCCACCTTGCTGAACTGACCCGCAATTTTGACTTGGACCTCCATTATGGGTGATGAGTAAACCGGAGTAGATGTGGCGTGAAGGTTGGTGGTGGTAAGAGAAGACGGCAGCTCAGGGGAAAGAGAGTAAGCAGCTGTCCGATTGATTTTACAGAAGTCGACGGTGTACTTGTGGAAGTCCAGTGATAGGGCCATTAGTTCTGCAGTGGACACTTCAGCTTTTGCTGCCATTGTGAAAGATTAAGAGCAGCTGATGATGAAATAGATGTAGATTCAGACTTCGGTTTGAAATCGAATCGAGTGGAATCGTAAAAACAGATAGATGGAGTAAACACAAGGTGTGTATGCTCCTCAGTGATAACTACGCAAGTTTATGTGTCGCAAGGTACCAAGTTACTTCAAGAATGTGAGTTCCAATTGACTGGAGAATGTGTGTGTACATGCTCAACTATTTAACTAGCTACGAGGTGTGCTGCGGCGCGAAGAGTGGAGGGGGGAACGCATGGGTCGACTGATGTGTGTGGGTTCGGGAATACGGTGGTCCAGAGACAGCGGTAGCTAGGGGATCGAGTATTGAATGTGAGGGGATGTATATAGTCATGTGCATCAGAAGAATAGGTTGTGGATTATTAAAGGAATATTATGGAAGATATGTAAATCACCGGCTCCATGACTAGCTCCTCCATGGATCAATCATCTCTCGGGCTCGGGCTGTGACTCGGGTTGAGTGGGTCCGCGGGCATTGGATCAGGGTAGGATCGGGAGAATATTGGCAGTGATGTGGTATGTCATGTGGACGTGTGTCGACTCGAATAGGCATGGACGGTGCGGGCGAGGGTGTGTGTGAGACCTAGAGTGATGTGTATATGGTAGTTCGACGGATTGTGATCGCAGCGGCGGATTACGGTTTATATTTGTGACAGCCATAACTCATTCGAACACCCTCTGGACGGCATTAGCATCGTCACACTTGGATTTGGACTGATATTGTGGGATTTTCCTGTCGCCCTCCTTGCTGGCTGAATCCGAGGGCCTTGGAGATGCTTCCTTTGTGGACACCATCGCCAGGTAAGCTCCCCTCATCCTCTCCTGTGCCATGCAGTCGTCTACCACATCATCTCCTCTCTCAGACCAGTGTATCACTCCCTCTCCCTCCACCGGCTCCACCTGCAAAAACGCCACCGCTCCATCCTGTGACCTCGTCGTCTGCGCTTGGTCAACCAAGAACTTGATACCCCGTGGATCATTTAGGATACGGGAACCATCCGGCCACCGATAAAACACATGTTCTCCCACAATGACCTTCCCCTGCCGTACATAATCCTGCCCTATTGGGCACTCCTTAGGTGTGTGCCCCGCACAGTTTGTCACCTTGCAGAAAGGACAGGCTTGCATACCCTGGTTTCCCTGATTCGGCTGAATTGGGGGCAGGTGGGGCGTGTACTGCCTGTTTGATGGGGTTAAGGCATACGCCGCAGGAGTCTTCAAAACGTTAATATAGCTTGGCTGCTTGGAAAGGAGCTGAAAGTACGTAGTCGCATATGCTTTGTCGTTGACCTTAAACCCTCGCAGCTTCTCCAAGAGGTCACCGATGTCGGCTGGCTGTTCTTCTGGCAACTGCACTGTTCTCTTGCTGACTTTTGATTCCCCCGAGGCTCCCTGGGATTTTACGCTAGAACTTTGAATGGGTGAGGCGGCAGACAGGATTGGGGTGCGGTTGAAAGTGTTGCTATTGAAGATATAGCACCCCGCCTTGTAGACGTCCTTTATAACGAAGGGGTCCTCTCGAGGATGGTCCGGCTTGACGATCCCTAGACGTCGCTCCAGCTGTTATTGTGTGCTGGGGTGGAAACCGAACCAATAGTAACGGGCGGCATCCTTCTCTGAGAGTTGTTTGTTGGTGATAAGGTACGCTGCAATGCCTGGGAAATCGCGGTGATATACTCGCAACTCCGTATCCATAGTGATGATTTTAGCAGAGGCTGTTTGGATGAAAGCATCAAGGGTTCCACGCGTACACTTCTTGGTTGAAACACCCCCCCAAAGGTGTAAAGGGTGTCAATCTTAAGACCTTGTATCACAAGGGCACAACAGAACTTGACCAATGAGTGGTATTCTGAATGCTACGTAGTGACAGGTAAGAGTAAGATGCGATGGGAACCGCTGGCCGGTTCCCACACATAAACTATACAGTGGGTCCCTAAGGGGCCCACTGGGATTATGTAATAACTAATGTACATGTAGATACACAGGTTATTTACACCCTCCCCCTCTATAGATAACTATAGGGGTTAACTACTACTCATAGAGGTCGTCCATGAGGGAGTCCTCTAGAGTGGCGATACGACGTCGTCGTCGTTGTATGGGGCCGGAGGAGCATGTGACTCCTCCGGGGGCACCTCCGCGTCATCGGTGGTGATCGGGTGATGCTGGTCGGCCTCACCACTCGCGGCAGTCTCCGCTGGGGCGCTGGGGCCCATGTCCTCGCGGAGCATGGCCTCAACGGCCGGGTCCTCCGTTTGAGGAGGGGGCCGGAAGCGTGCCAGCTCTTGGTCGAGCTGAGCGTGAGTGAGGGGTCGCGGCACTGCGGCCCTCACATGGCTGGTCTTGATGACCTTTTGTTGGCCCTCATGGGCAGCGGCGCTGAATGCCGCGCCGGTGATGCTGCGCTGAACATAATGTTCAATGCGCGCCGCTCGCTCGCGAGTGACTCCTGCGTAGCGGGCCAACCATCTCACGATCTCCGCGAGTGGGATGTTGGGGCCGGCTCGGCCCTCCACGGGGAATGGGCCTGTGATTGAGAGCCGCAGGGTGGTGCTCTGAGGCGTTAGCACTTCCCTGGCGTCGACGAGGCTCGACCATTGGTCCGTCGAGCCGAAGAGGTCGAGTAGCCTCGCCCTTAGCGGTGATGCGACCCCTTTGACCCGGGGTGCAAGGGCCTTCAACCACATCCAGACGTCCATGTCGTCTAGGTTGAAGGTGCCATCCGCGTTGTCACGGATGGCAGAGGGGATTCCTTCAGGGTTGTGTATCCAACCCTTCAGGATGGCCGCGATATCGTGCGGGGTACCGCCTGCTATCACAAGACAATCCTTTTGGGATTGCAAGCGCATTGTTCGCGCTCGATGCGTTTGAACACGCCGATCATCTCGCACGTACGCGCGATCTGCGGCGTTTCTTTTGCCCGCGCTATGAGTTCGACAAAGCGTGGGTCGTCGAGCGGGCAGACGTCGTACCATTGGGTACGACGTTGTTGGGCCTTTCCTACCAGTCATGGTAGGAGGCCCGTCTCGGAGATAGGTGGATCTCCGAGTGGGATGAGCCTTCCCTCCCCCGGGTAGGGAGGATGAACCGACTCAACTGTCCCGGCCGGCGGAGGTAGGGCCACGCCAGGCCCGATGTACTGGGCCTCGACCTGTGCTATCCGCCGCTGAAGGGCGGGGTCGTGGATGGTGTGCGACGATGACGCCGCTAGGTAAGCGCTGATTGCGCTTTCCTTCGCAATGGCTAGCCCATTGACGGTGTGGAGGGAGCTGCGCAATTTCTTGCGCTTCTTCTTTGGCTGCTCTGCCAGCCGCTGTGCCCGTTCGGGGTCGTACGTCTTCCAGACGGACGAGTCGGACTCCCATCCATCTAGGATGCCGTACGCAGAGTCGGAATGTGCGCTCTGCCCTTCCGTTGTTGTCGTGGTCGGCGTCGGCGCCGACAATCAGGACGCGAGCCCCGATGTTGCGCGCGCCGGCAACGGCGCCGTCACGTGAGGTGAAGACGGCCTGGCCACTGGGTCTGTGGCTGGGTCATGTCGCGGCATTTTTGAGGCAGCGTGGACCAGGGTAACCTGGAGCTGGGCTGCACTCAGTTGCTGCTCCAGCTCCTTGATCCTGGCGCGCTCGTAACCGAGCGCGTCGTCGCGGTCCTCGACCGCGCCTTCTAGCTCCTTGACCTCTTTTTTGAGGTCGTGGACGTCCCGGAGGGGCTCCTCTCGCGCGTCACGCGCGATGCCCCTTGGGAGCCATCCCCAAGCGGCATCGATGGCGTCGCTGATGTCTTCATCCCGCAACTTGACCTTGCGGGTGCCGGTCCGGCCCTCAGATGCACAGCGTAGTCCGCGCATGTCGCGCAATCGTCCGGGTGGACGATGGCAAGGGCGTCCTCCCATCCCACGATTGTCCAGTGCTCCTGGTCTATCAGAGCAGGGAGAATGTCCGTGGCCCCTTGTCTCGGGGCCATTGTTCGCGTTGTGGACGTTGACGGGTCAACGTCCATCCCATCTTTGGGGGCATCATCTTCGTGGGTAGATGATGGTGGTGGTTGCTTCTAAGAAGGGATGCGCCCTCAGAAAGATCCGAGGTGAAAATTTAACCGCGCCGTGGCCAGCACGTCACGTGGTCTGCATGTGACAGACGCATCTAGCGGCGTCTGGGGACGTAGCTTGCCCACCCCTCGAAGCTCTAGGTAGCTATCCAGGGCTTCAAGGTCCTTGCAGGACGACATGGGTTCCCATGTCACGTCACCTAGGGTCCAACGGACCTGGAATTCCAGGTCCGTCGAGTTTATCCATCGATGTGCGATAATCTCGTCGACGAGCCACTCCTCGTCGTCATTGCTCCGAAGTCATAAAATGACTTGGCCTCTCGACGAGGGAACAATTCGTCGTTGTTAGCCTCGTATCGCCGTACGAGGCTGGAATGGAAGACCGGCGAAATGCGACGGCTTTTCAGTTCGTCGGAAGATCAAGGGTCACCGTCGAGGCGTCGTTTGTGAGCCTCAACGACGCGGTACGGTCCGACGTACCGCGGGACTAGTTTTCTGGCTCTTCCTTTCGGGAGAGTTAAGTTTTGTGTTGAGAGGTAGACGCAGTCATGGCCGCATACCTGTCGCTCGCCATATGTTTCTTATTTGCGTGAAACGTTTGCGTCACTTGATGCTCTATGATTGCATCGTGTGCTGCCATCAGGTTCCATTTTGCCTGATGTGCGAACCGGGCCACCCTTTGAACGGGGTGTCCGCGGCTATGGGGAGGTCTATCCGCGGCATATAGCCGTGGATCAGCTCAAAA